>OX442431.1:0-212500 GCA_949361645.1 Spongilla lacustris
ACCCTAACCCTCCCTAACCCTAACCCTAACCCCTAACCCCTAACCCTAACCCTAACCCTAACCCTAACCCTAACCCTAACCCTAACCCTAACCCTAACCCTAACCCTAACCCTAACCCTAACCCTAACCCTAACCCTAACCCTAACCCTAACCCTAACCCTAACCCTAACCCTAACCCTAACCCTAACCCTAACCCTAACCCTAACCCTAACCCTAACCCTAACCCTAACCCTAACCCTAACCCTAACCCTAACCCTAACCCTAACCCTAACCCTAACCCTAACCCTAACCCTAACCCTAACCCTAACCCTAACCCTAACCCTAACCCTAACCCTAACCCTAACCCTAACCCTAACCCTAACCCTAACCCTAACCCTAACCCTAACCCTAACCCTAACCCTAACCCTAACCCTAACCCTAACCCTAACCCTAACCCTAACCCTAACCCTAACCCTAACCCTAACCCTAACCCTAACCCTAACCCTAACCCTAACCCTAACCCTAACCCTAACCCTAACCCTAACCCTAACCCTAACCCTAACCCTAACCCTAACCCTAACCCTAACCCTAACCCTAACCCTAACCCTAACCCTAACCCTAACCCTAACCCTAACCCTAACCCTAACCCTAACCCTAACCCTAACCCTAACCCTAACCCTAACCCTAACCCTAACCCTAACCCTAACCCTAACCCTAACCCTAACCCTAACCCTAACCCTAACCCTAACCCTAACCCTAACCCTAACCCTAACCCTAACCCTAACCCTAACCCTAACCCTAACCCTAACCCTAACCCTAACCCTAACCCTAACCCTAACCCTAACCCTAACCCCTAACCCTAACCCTAACCCTAACCCTAACCCTAACCCTAACCCTAACCCTAACCCTAACCCTAACCCTGACTACAGTTCAACTGTGTCTAGTACTATTTTATGGGTTATAGGGTGGGTTAGGGGACCCTTGCATAGCGTAGAACAGTTCTGTATGCTGAATAAATCATTGTGTATTGTGTCATAACTGGTGACCCAATGGCAGCCTTTTTTTTAATTTAAAATATTAAGCTTAGCCTACACAAACATAGACACAGTTGAACTGTAGTCAGGGTTGTATCCAACTCTGAGAGGCGACCCTGATTGTGGGCTTTCTGTGCATAACAGAGCTTGGTCCAAACACACACACACACACACACTAAGTACATCCCCCAATGCTTGAGTGCATATGATTTCATTAGTCAGTTGCATATTTTCTTTGTGTATGTGTGTGTGTGTGTGTGTGTGTGTGTGTGTGTATCTATGCTGTTTGTGTGATTGTGTGTGTTTATCTATGCTGTTGCTAATATTCATATATCTAAGTGGAATAATGTGTCGGCCATTTTTTCTGCACCACGTGATGCATAGCCACACCCTTCCCCTTGTAACACGTGATGGCCGCGTGACCACACCCCCCTTATCTAGGTTGGTAAGGGGGACCATGCTGTTTCTAATAATCCCTCTTGACTGGTAGGACATACACATGCATACACACACACACACACAGACACACACACACACAGTAGTCAGGGTTGTATCCAACTCTGAGAGGCAACCCTGATTGTGGGCTTTCTGTGCATAACAGAGCTTGGTTCAAACACACACACACACACACACTAAGTACATCCCCCAATGCTTGAGTGCATATGATTTCATTAGTCAGTTGCATATTTTCTTTGTGTATGTGTGTGTGTGTGTGTGTGTGTGTGTGTGTATCTATGCTGTTTGTGTGTTTGTGTGTGTTTATCTATGCTGTTGCTAATAGTCATATATCTAAGTGGAATAATGTGTCGGCCATTTTTTCTGCACCACGTGATGCATAGCCACGCCCTTCCCCTTGTAACACGTGATGGCCGCGTGACCACACCCCCCTTATCTAGGTTGGTAAGGGGGACCATGCTGTTTCTAATAATCCCTCTTGACTGGTAGGACATACACATGCATACACACACACACACACACAGACACACACACACACAGTAGTCAGGGTTGTATCCAACTCTGAGAGGCAACCCTGATTGTGGGCTTTCTGTGCATAACAGAGCTTGGTTCAAACACACACACACACACACACTAAGTACATCCCCCAATGCTTGAGTGCATATGATTTCATTAGTCAGTTGCATATTTTCTTTGTGTATGTGTGTGTGTGTGTGTGTGTGTGTATCTATGCTGTTTGTGTGTTTGTGTGTGTTTATCTATGCTGTTGCTAATAGTCATATATCTAAGTGGAATAATGTGTCGGCCATTTTTTCTGCACCACGTGATGCATAGCCACGCCCTTCCCCTTGTAACACGTGATGGCCGCGTGACCACACCCCCCTTATCTAGGTTGGTAAGGGGGACCATGCTGTTTCTAATAATCCCTCTTGACTGGTAGGACATACACACGCACACAGACACACACACGCACACACACACACACACACACACACACACACACACACACACACACACACACACAAAGAATATATGCAACTGACTAATGAAATCATATGCACGCAAGCATTGGGGGATGTACTTAGTGTGTGTGTGTGTGTGTGTGTGTTTGAACCAAGCTCTGTTATGCACAGAAAGCCCACAATCAGGGTCGCCTCTCAGAATTAGATACTATCAAACCCTGACTACAGTTCAACTGTGTCTAGTACTATTTTATGGGTTATAGGGTGGGTTAGGGGACCCTTGCATAGCGTAGAACAGTTCTGTATGCTGAATAAATCATTGTGTATTGTGTCATAACTGGTGACCCAATGGCAGCCTTTTTTTTAATTTAAAATATTAAGCTTAGCCTACACAAACATAGACACAGTTGAACTGTAGTCAGGGTTGTATCCAACTCTGAGAGGCGACCCTGATTGTGGGCTTTCTGTGCATAACAGAGCTTGGTACAAACACACACACACACACACACTAAGTACATCCCCCAATGCTTGAGTGCATATGATTTCATTAGTCAGTTGCATATTTTATTTGTGTATGTGTGTGTGTGTGTGTGTGTGTGTGTGTGTGTATCTATGCTGTTTGTGTGATTGTGTGTGTTTATCTATGCTGTTGCTAATATTCATATATCTAAGTGGAATAATGTGTCGGCCATTTTTTCTGCACCACGTGATGCATAGCCACACCCTTCCCCTTGTAACACGTGATGGCCGCGTGACCACACCCCCCTTATCTAGGTTGGTAAGGGGGACCATGCTGTTTCTAATAATCCCTCTTGACTGGTAGGACATACACATGCATACACACACACACACACAGACACACACACACACAGTAGTCAGGGTTGTATCCAACTCTGAGAGGCAACCCTGATTGTGGGCTTTCTGTGCATAACAGAGCTTGGTTCAAACACACACACACACACACACTAAGTACATCCCCCAATGCTTGAGTGCATATGATTTCATTAGTCAGTTGCATATTTTCTTTGTGTATGTGTGTGTGTGTGTGTGTGTGTGTGTGTGTATCTATGCTGTTTGTGTGTTTGTGTGTGTTTATCTATGCTGTTGCTAATAGTCATATATCTAAGTGGAATAATGTGTCGGCCATTTTTTCTGCACCACGTGATGCATAGCCACGCCCTTCCCCTTGTAACACGTGATGGCCGCGTGACCACACCCCCCTTATCTAGGTTGGTAAGGGGGACCATGCTGTTTCTAATAATCCCTCTTGACTGGTAGGACATACACATGCATACACACACACACACACACAGACACACACACACACAGTAGTCAGGGTTGTATCCAACTCTGAGAGGCAACCCTGATTGTGGGCTTTCTGTGCATAACAGAGCTTGGTTCAAACACACACACACACACACACTAAGTACATCCCCCAATGCTTGAGTGCATATGATTTCATTAGTCAGTTGCATATTTTCTTTGTGTATGTGTGTGTGTGTGTGTGTGTGTGTATCTATGCTGTTTGTGTGTTTGTGTGTGTTTATCTATGCTGTTGCTAATAGTCATATATCTAAGTGGAATAATGTGTCGGCCATTTTTTCTGCACCACGTGATGCATAGCCACGCCCTTCCCCTTGTAACACGTGATGGCCGCGTGACCACACCCCCCTTATCTAGGTTGGTAAGGGGGACCATGCTGTTTCTAATAATCCCTCTTGACTGGTAGGACATACACACGCACACAGACACACACACGCACACACACACACACACACACACACACACACACACACACACACACACACACACACACACACAAAGAATATATGCAACTGACTAATGAAATCATATGCACGCAAGCATTGGGGGATGTACTTAGTGTGTGTGTGTGTGTGTGTGTGTTTGAACCAAGCTCTGTTATGCACAGAAAGCCCACAATCAGGGTCGCCTCTCAGAATTAGATACTATCAAACCCTGACTACAGTTCAACTGTGTCTAGTACTATTTTATGGGTTATAGGGTGGGTTAGGGGACCCTTGCATAGCGTAGAACAGTTCTGTATGCTGAATAAATCATTGTGTATTGTGTCATAACTGGTGACCCAATGGCAGCCTTTTTTTTAATTTAAAATATTAAGCTTAGCCTACACAAACATAGACACAGTTGAACTGTAGTCAGGGTTGTATCCAACTCTGAGAGGCGACCCTGATTGTGGGCTTTCTGTGCATAACAGAGCTTGGTACAAACACACACACACACACACACTAAGTACATCCCCCAATGCTTGAGTGCATATGATTTCATTAGTCAGTTGCATATTTTATTTGTGTATGTGTGTGTGTGTGTGTGTGTGTGTGTGTGTGTATCTATGCTGTTTGTGTGATTGTGTGTGTTTATCTATGCTGTTGCTAATATTCATATATCTAAGTGGAATAATGTGTCGGCCATTTTTTCTGCACCACGTGATGCATAGCCACACCCTTCCCCTTGTAACACGTGATGGCCGCGTGACCACACCCCCCTTATCTAGGTTGGTAAGGGGGACCATGCTGTTTCTAATAATCCCTCTTGACTGGTAGGACATACACATGCATACACACACACACACACAGACACACACACACACAGTAGTCAGGGTTGTATCCAACTCTGAGAGGCAACCCTGATTGTGGGCTTTCTGTGCATAACAGAGCTTGGTTCAAACACACACACACACACACACTAAGTACATCCCCCAATGCTTGAGTGCATATGATTTCATTAGTCAGTTGCATATTTTCTTTGTGTATGTGTGTGTGTGTGTGTGTGTGTGTGTGTGTATCTATGCTGTTTGTGTGTTTGTGTGTGTTTATCTATGCTGTTGCTAATAGTCATATATCTAAGTGGAATAATGTGTCGGCCATTTTTTCTGCACCACGTGATGCATAGCCACGCCCTTCCCCTTGTAACACGTGATGGCCGCGTGACCACACCCCCCTTATCTAGGTTGGTAAGGGGGACCATGCTGTTTCTAATAATCCCTCTTGACTGGTAGGACATACACACGCACACAGACACACACACGCACACACACACACACACACACACACACACACACACACACACAAAGAATATATGCAACTGACTAATGAAATCATATGCACGCAAGCATTGGGGGATGTACTTAGTGTGTGTGTGTGTGTGTGTGTTTGAACCAAGCTCTGTTATGCACAGAAAGCCCACAATCAGGGTCGCCTCTCAGAGTTGGATACTATCCAACCCTGACTACAGTTCAACTGTGTCTAGTACTATTTTATGGGTTATAGGGTGCTTAGGGGACCCTTGCATAGCGTAGAACAGTTCTGTATGCTGAATAAATCATTGTGTATTGTGTCATAACTGGTGACCCAATGGCAGCCTTTTTTTTAATTTAAAATATTAAGCTTAGCCTACACAAACATAGACACAGTTGAACTGTAGTCAGGGTTGTATCCAACTCTGAGAGGCGACCCTGATTGTGGGCTTTCTGTGCATAACAGAGCTTGGTACAAACACACACACACACACTAAGTACATCCCCCAATGCTTGAGTGCATATGATTTCATTAGTCAGTTGCATATTTTCTTTGTGTATGTGTGTGTGTGTGTGTGTGTGTGTGTGTGTGTGTGTGTGTGTATGTGTGTGTGTTTGTGTGTGTGTGTGTATGTGTGTGTGTATGTGAGTGTATCTTCCAAAGGAAACCAGTTCATTTTAGGTGCATGTAACTGCCATTTTTATGTGCAAATAAATGTCCTGATTGAAATAATATGGCGGCCATTCTATTTACACAGTGATTGCTTAACTGGTGGTTTCCTAGGCAACCGAACCACGCCCACCGTCCTGTGACACGTGATAGCCACTTGCACACCACACCAGGCATAGGCTAGAAGTCACATGTGCATCAGAGTTGGGTCACACAGTTGTATCCAACTCTGAGAGGTGAGCTTGGTTCAAACACACACACACACTAAGTACATCCCCCACTGCTTGTGTGCATATGATTTCATTAGTCAGTTGCATATTTTCTGTGTGTGTGTGTGTATGTGGTCTGGGTGTGTGTGTTGTGTTGTGTGTGTGAGTTGTCTGTCCCTGACTGCATGGTGGGCTTGTCACACATGCGATTACTGAAAGCTACCTAAGTTGGTAGGGAATTTATTAGTAACTTGTGTTTTTATTTGTATTTTATTTTTGCTGACTGCAGGTCCTCTTGGCTGGAATGTGCAAGTGATTGGACTTGAGACAAAGGAAGTAGATTTTTTTTATTTTTATTTTTTTATGTGCTATACCGCAAATGCTTGCTGTTTAATGTAAATGTAATAAAAATATTGAAATAGGGGTGGATTTTATTATGACATAATTCCCGCGTGCTGCGCTATTACAGTGAGAGAATGTAGCACTCTGAAAGGAGCTGATTGGATGTGAATTTTAGCAAGTTGAGGTGAGTCTTCTTCCCAATGCTATGGAAATGCCGAACGCTTCTCTATTTAGTCCCTACATCGCTTTTTGATGAGTAACACAGCAGTCACCGTTCTTGGAGTGATGTGGCGCCATTGATATAGGTACAGTATATACCACCGTAAGGGATGCACGCTCAACCGAAATGATAGCTGTGGGTTGCTGGGCACCTTGTGAGGGTACAGTGTTTGAAAGGACTTAGGGTGTGATGGTTAAATCATGGCACACTTACTGGTAAAGTTTTGCCCTGCCCCAATAATTTTCACATGTTACCTTATAACTACTTGATTAAGACAACTAACAAGTTACACATAAAAGAAAGAATGAACTTTGGGGGGGGAGGGGTAGGAGGAGAGGGACTAATGCCTGCATCTTCTGGTAGTGGTGGTCCAGGGGCAGGGCATGTCCTTAAAAATGGCATAGGTTGCCGGGGCGATATCATAACCGGTGAGGAATTTTTGTCTCACGCTCAACTCCATCGCACTGTTGTCGGCCAACAGTAGCCACAGCACCAGGGTGACCAGGGTGTGGTCATTACCCCACTCCTGGTGGTGGCTAAGGACATAGGGTATCCAGTACCCGATGCCATAGTTGCCCAGTAACTCTATGGCATGGGTACTGGACGATGTTGTGTCCCTCGCCATGGTCACCACAAGCGTGTCCTTGTGGCCACGTCCTCCTGGTGCTGGCTCCTTGACGTACTTGTACGTAACATTGCAGTGCCGGGCAAACACTGCCTCTGCCTCCTTGGGGGAGAATGATCCAGCCCCACTGGTCCTGTCGCAGGAGGAGATCAGAGCCCTCAGTCCTTCGACGAGGCCACCTTGGTTGATGTATCTACCAAGGTTGGCCCCGTCTGGATGCAGGGGGTTCCATGTGATCCTCCTCGCTCCCTCCACCCTGTCAAGACAGTAGTCGGTGTTACTGACCTCCTCCTCCTCCCCCACAACCTTGTCAGAATACTGGCACAGGCGGCGTCCTCTTGGGATGGCATAGTCTTTCCGGCCTGCTGGTGTTGGCCTCAGGAAGAGCGCCAGGCCTGCCCCCTCGATGGTGGATGGCAGGACGAGGATGTTTGCCTCGTTGAGGTACGTCGTGTCTTGCACGATGGTGCACACCTCGTTGAGGCTACGGTTCTCGAGTGTGACCGCTGGTGCCCCTTTCCCCGTAAGAAGGCCTTTAAGAGCCTTCGGTAGCACCCTTTCATCCCCAAGGATTTTAAACCTATGGAGACCAAGACGTGCCGTCACTGCCTGCTGGTAGGCGAGGTGGTACTGCCGTGGAGCGCCTTCAACCGGATAACTCAGGCCGGCCAAGATCCTGCCAACCCCGGTGGGCACTGTGGGGTCCACAGTGTCGGACCTGCTGGTCCTCAATACCTCCACCACAAGCCGTCTCCCGCTTCCATCTGCCCCATGAGGGACTACCACCACCGAATCGCACTCGGCCATCTGCCTCCTGGCATGTACCAGTGCCAGGTACCCAAAAGGCACCTTCGTGGTACTGGTGCAGGTGGTGGAGGTGCATGCTGAGGAGGAAGGGCCTGCGCTGTCAGTTGTGGTGCCCAGCTGGTACACATGGCCCAACTCTGGTGTATCGTGACCAGGCTCACGAAAGGCCACCAGAGTCAGGCCATGGGGCTGTATCTTCTGACAGGGCACTCTGTATTTAAGTGCCACATCCAGAAGGCCCCGAAAATACTCTGCGATCAGCACGCCCCCATCGCCGTCGACGTACTGGACTGCAACTACTGGCGAGTACCCAGCACTCAGCCGATAAGACGTTGGTGTTGACAATCCAGGGGGCGGCAGAGGTGTCGTTGGTCCATGGGGCTGGGGCGGGACAGCTGTTGACGATCCAGGGGATGGGACAGGTGTGGGTGGTCCATGGGGCTGGGGCGGGCCAGCTGTTGACGATCCAGGGGGTGGGACAGGTGTGGGTGGTCCATGGGGCTGGGGCGGGAGAAGTGTTGGTGGTCCAGGGGGCTGTGGAGGCGGTGTACCAATCCCCAGGACAGCATTCCACCTCACAATCCCGTCCATTGAATGGGTCGCAAACCTCTTTAAGGAGGATGGCAGGAATAGCCCCGACGTGAGCAGGGGGCTTGTAGGCTGGACCTTGGTAGACAATCTCTTGCAAGCCTCAAGGTGGGACACGGTGAGGTTGGTGGAGAGCGGCTGCAGCATCTTGAAGGTGAACTGCGTGGACCTGCATGGGTAGGGGCGAGTCTTAGCAGAGAACCCAAGGCAGTCCACGCAGCCACCTGCAGCACACTCTTCCACCAACTGGCAATACATGGCGTCCTTGGCCTCGTTGGCTGCATTTGCCAGCTTCGCAGGTGTAACCTCATCGTCGCCAACACAAGCCCGGAGGATCTCGCCCAGCTTCCACCATGCCATGACCTTGACCGCGTTTGGAATGGTCAGGAGTGTGGTCGCCTGCTCTAGTGCCTCAGCCACTGTTTCAGGTAAAGGCAGGGACCACTCCAGCATGCCAGCCACACCCTCCTGTGCCAGCGTGTTAGGCCTGTTGGCCAGATGTATGAAAAACCTATGCATCCATTCTGGGTGCCGTTCACATGCTCTGTCCACCAGTATGTCCGCCTTCGAGGTGGCTATGCAGGGCTCCAGGGGCATCACCTTGGTTGAGCCGGCCCAGGAAGATGTTGTAGGTCTATATGAGGTTACGGTGTTTGCCCTGCACTGGGATGGTGGTGGTGAGGCTGCCTCTGCCGTTGCAGGTGACGAGGGTGATGGTGGTGGTGGTGAGGCTGCCTCTGCCGTTGCAGGTGACGAGGGTGATGGTGGTGGTGGTGGTGAGGCTGCCTCTGCCGTTGCAGGTGACGAGGGTGATGGATGGGGTGAAGCTGGTGGTGATAGCTCCCTTGATGGTGATGGGGCCTCCCTCCTACTACCTCCTTGAGACCGCTGCCTCTTCCTCCCAGGAGGAGTAGCTGAAGATGGTTGAGCTTGGCGAGGTGCGGGTGATGGTGTCTCCAATTGCCTCAGCCATAGGGTCACCTGGTCAAGGATGGTCCTCAGCGTGACCCTCAAACGCG
The DNA here is from genome assembly GCA_949361645.1 of Spongilla lacustris. Classification (NCBI taxonomy): domain Eukaryota; kingdom Metazoa; phylum Porifera; class Demospongiae; order Spongillida; family Spongillidae; genus Spongilla; species Spongilla lacustris. The sequence continues at coordinate 9,967 of OX442431.1, forward strand.
ATGCATCGATCAAGCCGAGATCGTCCCGCAGATGTTGTAGGATTTCTGTAGATGTAGCCATAATCGAATTTGTGGTCGCAACGTGGAATGATTAATGTAATTAGTTGCGCATGAATTAAATATATATTGTGCGCATGTTAAAACTATTTTTATTTCCTTTTCTTCCCCCCCCCCCCACTTTACAGAAAAAGACAAGAGGAAAACTGTATATAATATATATATACATATGAGAAGAATTTTAACATCAGTCCGAATCCGAATCCTGTCCGTTGTGGACGTGGTCGTGAATCTCTGTCGATGGCGTCCGCAGAGAGTAAACGCCTCTCGCGGAGTCGTAGGCGACGTCCACGGGGAAGACCAGCGAATCGTAGGATTCGACCCAAGCGTCTTTTCCAATGGTTAATTTGTAGGTGGGGCTCGACTTCCTACTCTTTTCCACGAGACGAAGATGGGCTAGTAATACCTCCTGGCTATCCTGGTACAGGCGTAAAACTTTGCCCAACATTACGACGGGCTCATCTCTGGTGGATCTCTCTTCGACAAGGGCGACAATATCGCCCACACAAGGGAGGAGCTTCTTCTTTTTCGAGTTCCCGCCGGACGTCGATGGTTCCACATCGGAGACTCGATCGCCTAATGCAGATGCAGCCTCTTTGGAAGAGAGTTGTACGGCGTGGGCAACTTTATCTGAAGAAGTTCTGCAGTCGTACGTCCGTGCCTGTTCTTTCCTGGAATGGCGCATGGCCCTCGCAGCCTGAGTCAAAATGTGGTCCGACAGAGGAGCTTCCCCGCTCAAGAGGTGTGTCACGTATGACGCTCTCATGGCGTTGGTGGAAATGGAGACGTCTTTGTGCTGCCTGAAGATAGCTTGCAAGTATTTGGTCCAGCTATCGGAAGTATCGTACTGATGACCTTCCTGGTTCTGTGAGAGAGAAATATTGTATATTAACAGTGGCAATTGTTTATCAATTTTAATAATCTTACCACGAAGAGATAGTCGTGCGTACGCCCTTGGAGGAGTACCGGCCTGTCTCGGCAGACAAAGGCAATCAACTGCTCTAGCAACAGCTTCGTCGAGCCTTCTGTGCACAGTTCAATCCTCTGCAGTCCAGTATGCCTGAATGTTTTATGCGATCCAATATACAGCAACGCACGCGAATGGTCGTTTCTTAAAAGAAGCCAATTTGACTGTGCCGTATCAGGAGGTGCCCAGAGTTGCAGGTCCTCGTCGGTAAAAGTGTACCTGAGTTGTCGATATTCGCGACCCCTCGCCGGTGGGATAGCACAGTACAACAACAGGACAGTGAATTTTTGAGACTCCCACCCCCTGCTGAAAGTGGAAGCGGCGGATTCGTAGAGCTCTCTCTGTAGTTTTAAAACGTCCAGAACTTCGGACCACATGAGCCACTTCCCTGTATATATATATATATATATACGAACATTAAAAACAAATTATGGAAATTGAAACGTGCATGTATGTATATATATTATATATTTATAATTATAATATCATTATTATTATAATATGAATTTAAATTTATAATGATATTATACATTATATACTTCACCTTTGGCTTTCAGCCTTTGCCAGGAAACGTCTCTAGCCCGGTGAGCAGCTTTCTGGTATGAGGTTAACCAGTTTCTGACGATATTACATGTAGCGGCACAGTCGCTGCTGGTCGCCATGAAGTTTATGGCGTGCAGAAAAGATTGGCAGTAGGTGGACAGCGTCCCTGGAGCTGACCTTCTCTCGTCCTATATAAAGAGTATAATGCACGTTGCGTATACGAAGTGTATAGAACATGCCTCCATGAATTTTAAAAATAGTCTCAACAGTTCAACATTTGTGACTTGAGTCATGTCGGGTTCAGTACTAGGGTGTCGGCTGTGCACGTATCCCAAGAAAGCTGCATTGGGCGGGTGCATGTAGAGATATCATCACTGCAACATGCAATAAATATATCGACTGACTTACTCAAAAGGCGTCGTTGAGTTGCCTGAACGGTTATATTGCTAAGCGGTTCGGTTCGACGCGTCTCCGACAAAGGTTCTTGCAGGAATGCCTTTAGCAGTGTCATTTGACGCTGCGTTGCAGGAAAGTCAGCCAGACGTAGCTGAAGCGCTTCACGGCGGGGTCGTTTACGGACAGGATCTGCTGCCGGAGGTGCAAGCTCGCCGGCGTCGCTTCGTTCTGAACCGCTTTCCATGCAGTATTATAGTGACCAGTATGTACTGTAAACGCAGTGCAGAAGAATGCAAAAAAAGAAAGAATCGTTTGTATAATGATGCTGGAAGCGTTCAACGCGCGACGCTAAGAATTGCATTGGTTCCATTGATATATTTTAAAATTTCGGTATGAATAAAATATAATGATGTGTTGAAAAGGATATACGGCAGCCTAACTTAGCTGCTGCAATTTACGGAACGTCTATCTAAGCAGGGGGGGGGGGGGGAGGGGGCAGCAAGGAATTGTGTGCAGGAGTATGCCACCGGTCACGGCTCGTGCGGTTTTAAAACGGCTTGTCGACACGCATACAGTACAAGGAATACATTTGTTGAAATGGATATACGGTACGAGCGACATAGCCAGTGGTTTATAATCGAGTGAACTTTGAGACGGCGGGAGGGGAGAGGGCCAGCGCAACAGCGTCGGATAGCCCAGGCATAAAGTTAGATATATATAAACACAACTGTTGCGTGTATCGTAAGGAAGGGGGCGGATACACATATGTATACGGACACTAGGTTAGATAATACGCGGAGGTGCGCGGCCGGCCCAGGGGCTCAGTGATTAATAATTTCATACGGCGCACGTGAGGATACGTTTCCCATAGCCCAGCTGCTGAGTAATTCGTTAATAATTATGCAGGGATCCTAGTGGTAATGATATTCACGACACACTTTCAGTCGCCACTGCAAGGCGCCCGAGTAGGGTAGAGCGACAAAATCGGGTGGGCAAGCTCATGTGTAGGTTCCACGTAGCCCGAAGGGTTCTTTTCGAGCGGGAGCTATACAGTCGCGGAGATCCAACATGGCCCAAGAATGTGGTCGGCGTTTAGAGACTGGAGGTCCCACAACCTCAAAAAACCCCTTGGCCGATAGATCTTTCACTGCCAAGTTCGCCTGAGCCGACGACAAGCACCGGCTCTTCTCCAGTGTTGGACAGTGAAACGTTTTGGCTGTGTGACGTCATTATGACGTGGGGGGCGGTGGCAGGCAGGCAGGCAGGCCGTGCGTGTACGCACAATAAATAACTTGCCGGGAAGAGTTCAAATCCACGCTGAGCGATCCAGCTTAATGCATTTAAGCGAGTCTGAAGGGTTCCTAAACCCTAACCCTAACCCTAAACCGTGACTTGTCTTTCAAACTCTAGTTGAAAACCGTGACCCTTACTTTCAAACTCAACGAAATTTTAATCCATACTTTTGAAACTTACATTTGCTACAATGCGCACCTTCTCTATAATGTGAACCCCCTTCATGCCTGTGCATGACCGTGTTTTCAAATTCGTTTGCTACATTATGCACCTTCCCTACACTATGTAACAAAATTCCATATCCTATACAGTTGTAACTCAACATGAAAATATGACCTTCCATTTTTAATCATAACCTACCCTATGTGTGCCATCAACATTTTAACTAAGTTGACAACTGTTACCAACCACTTTGAACTTCATTTTGACATCCGTGATTTTCCTCTTTCAAGATGTTTGTTCCAGTATGCACACCTTTTTATCTCCCCTCCATGATATTCTCAACTGTTAACACATCTTGAAATACATACCCCACGATTTCAAACTCAATTAGAAATCCCTGACAATTACTTTTAAAGTCACTCGTTTGAGCACCTTCACCTACACTATGTACCTGCGCTTCATGATATCCTCAATTGCTCTCTTTCAACTTGACAACCGTGACCTACCATTTTCAAATCAAATTTCATATCCTTTACCATTTTTTTTAATAATCTCCCCTACAGTACACACCTTCCTCAACTATATATTCACCCTCTGTGATACTTTCAACTGCTTAACTCAACTTGAAATCCTTCACCCACCACTTTCAAAATCATCTTGATATCCGTGGCCTTTCTGTTTCTTAATGTTTAATCTCCCGGAATCCTATTTAAGGATGGCCATCCTTAAATAAGGATGATGACCACTTTCTAAGAGAATGATGCACACTTGGTGCTTTATTTTATATGTGTGATTAACTAGATTCAAGATAAGGCAGATCAGCGTTACTGCGGCGACTACAACAGGTTTGACTTGCTTAAAAACCGGTATTACAGTCTCGTTATGGCAAAGCCGCCATTTGCCATTATCGATATAGTAGTGAGCCAATTAACTCAAATCGAAGGAAGGGCAGGTTTCTGAAAGCTGAAGGAGTAGAATGTAGACTGTCAGAATCAGATGGACCCGTCTGTGGAACAATATCCACGGCGATACGCTGGCTCACGACTCGCGTAGATTGTACGTACCGTGCAGCCCGAGCTAGGCGCGGCCAGTGTACAGGTACTGATTGCATACACTCGAAAGTGTCAAGCTATAGCTAAGCAACTCTGCTTAGTTACCGAGAGAGCCACAGAAAACAACGGATGTAATTCCTCACTATGGATGGGACGTACATGTATATAGGCGGGCCACTAGGCCTATGAATACATGTGCAGCTAGGTGACCGTAATTCCATAATCTATGGCGGCAGCAACAGTAGGCCTAGGCCTAGGCAATGACGTGGTCCCCTCGAGTCTGATTAATTGGGGCTAAGAATTGGCAACGCTTCCAACATCTCCCGTAACCCCCCCCCCCCCCCCCCCCCCACCATTGTACATGCCCGGGTACTGTATGTATGAAATGATAGGAATAGAAAGCACACTCAGTCTGTTCAATGGAGCGCAACTCCATGTAGTGCACGTGGTCGTGCATTGGTTTCAGCGAGGCTATATAGGGATACATCCACGCTGGCGTTTGACCAGAAGATAGCATCTACATCAGTACACATACGCGTCATTATACAAACGCTTGATATTAATTTTGAAGTGTTATGATGTAAATGCTCATAACTTATTAACCACAAGTTATTTTTTCAAGGAATCAGGTTGTGAGCATAGCTGGGTTAACTGACTATCAGAGAAAATCAAGAGTTTTAAAACCACTATGGTTTTTGAGGTCAATAACCTCTACTGTTGTGATCCTTATTTAAGGATGGTGTCAATCCTTAAATAAGGATGTGCCACTTCATCCCTGTTTTAAAATATGGACATTGATCATATTGACATCATTTACAGTTTGTTATGGAGGCTAATCAGTATACAATAAACCAATAGCATTTATGTTATCTAATTTGCTTGGTTAGCAAAAGTATGCAATGCAAAAGACGATCCTTATTTAAGGATAATGACATCCTTAAATAAGGATTTTTCCCTGGAGATTAAACATTAATGTTTGTTTTCCAGCATATACATCTTACTAAAATACTTTCATACCCTCCATGATATCCTAAGCTGTTTAGCGCTTGAAAACCATGACCCGCCCATTTTTAACTCAACTTGATATCCCTTACTATTATTTTCACAACTCTCCCGTTTGCAACACCTTCCCTAACACTGTACCCACCATGATGTTCTCAAATGTTCTACTCCTTCGAATTCAAATTAGTATCTGTGACCTTTCATTTTCTCTTATTCTCTGCAATACACGCCTTCCTCAATTATTTACCCCTCCCCTGATCTTCACCTGTTTAATGCTACTTGAAATTTGTGACCCGCTTCTTTCTGCTGCAACTTTACATCCTTATCCCTCTCAATCTCTCACTGCTGTTTAATGTTTCAAACACAACTTGATATCCTTAGGCATCCACTTTCAAAATCTCTCCTTCCCAGCAGTACACACTTTTCTCAACTATTTACACTGCCTCCATGATATCCACACCTGTTTAACATAACTTGGAAACATTGGCTCTCCAACTTAAAACGCAACTACATATCTGATCCTAATGCATTACACACCTTCCTTTACATTACGTACCCGACCTCCATGATATCCTCAACTGTTCTACTCTACCTAAATACCGTGACTGATCTCGTTCAAATTCAAACTAAATGTCCATGATTCTCAACTTTCAAATTCTCTACTTCCCAGCATAACACACCTTCCTCAACTTAATACCCTGCCCTCCATCTGATCCTCACCTCAACTTGAAATATGTGACACACTACTTTCAACTGCAACTTTACATCCCTTTCTAACTCTCTTGTTTGCAGCATTACATACGTTACCCGACTATGTACCATCTTCTGTGATATCCTTAACGTTTCAAGGTCAACTTGATATCCGTCACCCCCTTTTTCAAAATCTCTGGTTTTTTAACAATACTCACCTTGCTCAACTGTACATCCCGCCGTCCATGATATCCTCAACTCAACTTGAAAACTGTGACCTACCACTTTCAAACTCAAGTTCAAATCCGTGACTTTTCTTTCAAAATTACTCATAATCACTCACCTTCCCTAACACATTGTCTTATTTTGTTGTGCTCATTGTTATTTTTTATTTCCTTGCTGTTATACTTCTTATTACTGCCTTTAGTCCTTTTACCACTTTCAATTTGTATTTATTTTCATGTTTTACAGTCTTGATTTTGTTCTCCTATTAAATACTTTCAATTTGCCACTTGTCATTATTCTTGTTGCATACTATATAATTTTATTCCGTAGTCATGATGCTTTTATGCATTTATGTTTCAAACTATATTGTGTTATCTATTCCATACAGTTGCACCTGACCTTCAGATATTTTCACATCTATTTATTGCCAGGCGTTCTACTTGTACGCAATTGCTAGCCACACTTAATGGATGAACACTGTTCAATGGTACTCCTTGTGATATATATTAGCCTTTGATTCAATTTTCCATCGAAAACTGATGTTCAAGGTAGAGTCATATGGTTATTCCTTCATTGTTGAGATGGTTATCTTCTTTTCTAACTGCTCGTTTTGAGCAAGTCTATTAAGGTCAGTCATTATTTTTGTCTCTACTAATTACTAGTGGTGTTCTGCAAAGTCCAGTGCTTGGTCCTCTATTGTTCCTCATATATATATATCAATGACCTTCCCGATTGTTTGGTACCACCAATTCAAGCTAAAATATCTGCAGGTGATACTAAACTCTACGATGCTCACTCTTCTGATTCAATCTCACCTTTGTCCCTATCAGTGTCGAATTTTTGTATGTCATCTCAAAGCTGGAAGCTTAATATTCCTTTTCAGAAATAGTGTAATATCTTTTGGGCATAACTGCAAACAATTCTTACTCCTTGGGCCATGTTTTGCTGAATAGAATTTATGACATCTATTATCTAGGTGTGCATATAACATTGGACTTTAAATCTAGCTTACATTGTGCATCTATTGCTGCAAATGAATGTTTTCTGTAGGTAGAACGTTCTCTTGCTTAAGGGTCTTCATATGCTTGATATCTCTACACTTTGTTGAGTATTCGTACTGTATCCAATTCTTGAATATAATTCTGGAGTGTGGAATCTGTTGCTATTACAAGATAGATGTGTTGAAAGGTTTCAGCACCTTTTCACTGGACTTACTTTTAAACGGTCCACTATGAGCTATGCTGATGATCACATCTTCTACACCTCAGTTTTCATTCATTTTAGTATCAGAGTGTTTTTAGAACCGCATGTGTTTTAAGATTGTGAAAATCCTTGTTGATCTTGATGCATCAGCCTTCTTCCACATCAACTTGTCACCACATGGTAGAAGAGGTAATGCCATTAAACTAAATCCTGTGTCCACACCATACAATAACTTCAGATCCAATTTCTTCACTGTCTGAATTCCTCTGAACTAATATTTAGTCAAAGACTATGTATAGAATGAATTTGCTCCCTTTTGCAGATGCTTCCCATTTTAGTACTGGGCAGTATATAAGTGCATTTACATATGCCATTACTTGCCTTTATGTATACTATGTGCACATAGATTATTATGAATCTTATCCAATTTCTTTCTAACGGCCATTGTGTCTTGATATTTGTATCTGTTTTATTCTTTTCTGCACTGAAGGTAATGTCAGCAAGTAATGGTATTTTTATCACATTTATCTTCATCATATTTTGGTAGCTATATCATTGCGTGACAATAGTTCAAACCCTTTATTCTCCTGAACTCAAGTTTCATTTCACTATGATATTTCTAAACCTTTTCATTATGGATGACTGTCCATTTTTAAACTTTGCACCCTACGTTGTGATGTTATTGATCTCAGTATTGTATTCAGTTTATTAATCGTGACATTGTTCAATCAATCGGAGTAAATGCTACTAATTTACACAATGACCCTAAGCCTATTTGTATCTGGATCCTTTGACCCAATAGCATATCATTGATTTTATTATCTTAATCATTCTGCAACCATCGCTGTCGTTGATTTATCTGACTCCATATCATTTGTAACTCATACTGAATTCACTCAAAGAATTAGAATATCCATGCATTTGCTACATTCCTTTTTACACCAACAATACATTCAATAATACTTATATTATATGTATATTGACAGCTTTGACAGAAGTACTGCATTCACAAGTACAGCGCATTCGAATACATGTAACAGCATAAACGTACATACTATACATTCACACATGCAGTGCATTCAGATTTGATGCTGTCAGAGCGTTATAGCACATTTAAATATACGATGCACCGTTATGCGTGCATATGCTGCATTCTTAAATACTTGCATTACGTGTAATTATAGGATTAACAATGCATGCATATTTACACTAAAAGTGCGTTGTGCATTTGTTGCTTTCATAAATATGCATTTACAGTATTAACACGTGCATTTATACTGCATTCACACGTGCGTTTGCTGTATTGGTAGATACTTGCATTTGCATACACTGCATTCATGAAATATTTCACACCATCTACTATTAGCGTTGCTGATTGACAAAGTCAGTAATTGTGTATTTCAATACAAGTAGCATTGGCGCATCTGCCGACTACGCCGCTCCTTATTGTAATAGTCTCTATATGCGTGTAGATGCTTCGTGCATTGTAACTGTTCCAGCAATGGAGAAACTGCATACTTGTGGTGTGCGGGATGATGCATGAGCCTAACTTTTGGATAGCATGTTACTTGTGCAATATGCATGTGGTACTTTCAAGTGCCTTGCTGATGTATCTACATAATGCAGAAAAGTATACCTGCTCTTATTGTTGCATGATACTATTGTTTGTTTGAAATTCAAAATAAGCATAAATTTAAATTCTGTCAACCAATAAACGTGTACACTACAAAATTAAAAAAGCATGTACAATAGGATTCAGACATACTGCAATTACACACTCAGTTGTATGTGCATATGCTGCATTCATAAATACTTGCATTATATGTCATTATAGAGTTTACATATACATTGCATAAATGCATTCAAATATACGCTGTATTCAGTATTAACGCATACATGTGTACTGCATTCACACGTGCGTTAGCTGCATTCATAGAAGATACTTGATTGTTGATTGGCAGAGTTAGTATAATTGTTGCAAAGAGCAACTTTGAATTGTTGTATTTCAATACAAGTAGCATCGGCGCATCTGCTGCCGAGTATTGATGTTCACTGTTCCAGATTGACCTTTCGCATGTTATACCGGCAATTGTTCCGCCGTCTATTGGCGTCTCGTAATGTTTTCTTAATAATAATTACGATATAGATGCTTCTGTGCGCAAATTACTTTTATAGCAATGCTTTTACCGAGTGTAAATAGCAAGTATTGTAAATGGTTAATGCAGAAATACTCAACAGCTACCCGAATTTAGCATGCATTGTAACCTGATAATGCGTTTCCTAAGCTTATAATTTAGCTTAACTTACCACACAAACAGCTGCCGTTATGAATGAAGATGGATTCTCCCATCTTCTGTGATAAAATGCATTATTTCGCAATTTACAAGGAAAGGTGCCACACGTGGGAAATGACTTCAGGGATAATCTTTCTCGTAACGGCAGGAATCTCAGACCGATTTGACAAATTGCATATTGAAAAAGAGCGCATAGGCGTGGTGATTATATACACCCTAATCGAGTTGCCTTAATTGGACGTGGGATTTTAAGAATTTTACCATACAAGCTATGAGCAGCATCCGAATTTCTTTAGCATGCAAGGCAAAGCGGATGCAGAAATGCACGAGCATTTGATTTCCATGGCTGCTCCAGGACAAACTTCATTAAAAAAATAGGACTACATTGCTCTGAGAATGTTATTATTGCTGGTACCAACTTTTATTTTCAACAGCAAGTGTATCGCTTGCTATCATAGCCCATGCTGTCCATTTATTCTTTAGCACAAAGTGCATATTTTTAAGCTGTTTCGTTGGGTTGTTCTAAAGTAACTTATACGGGCACCTGGTAATTTGAAAATCAGCACACAAATATTTCACAATAGCTGACGCTAGTTTTAATTACAATGAGGACAGGTGAAAATTTAAGAAAGTGCATGGTGCAAAAATTTCATTCCTCTCTCTTCTGATTAGTTTTATGTGCTTAATTATTAAGGTTGTTTTTCCATCATGAGTAATTTCATAGAAATTTTCAAAACGTACCTTTATATCGCTTATAAGTCCTAAACGTTATACATTGATTAAAATACATCATCTGCAGACTATAAATACTCCATAAACTTAAGGTTAATTGCTACTTGGTATAATAAATATATACAATACCCCATCCGCGTTGTCGGACTTGCATAATATTTTTATACTTCTCGGCTCTGTAAAATAAATTCGGCTCTGTAAAATAAATTCGGCTCTGTTAAATAAATTTGGGAGCTCATAGAACATGCTCAATGTAATTCACCAAGTCAACAATTTTAAGGTATAGATTCCTGTACTTGCCTCCTGATGATGTGTACGCACAGAGATTGAGCCTAATATAAACCCTTAAAAGCACATATATTAAACTTTTTACAATGAGACCAGCACAGCAGGAGATTGATCCTGCGTGTGCCATCATTTTTGTCTTATTTACTTGCACGATATTGAGTCTTTAATACATCTGCCAAAACTCTGGAAGCACCCAGGGAATTCATATAATACCAACCACTAGGGCCAAGCCTATAAATATGTTCAGGGAATTAACTAGTGCCAAGTTCTTGGTACTAATGCTTTATTGACAAATAAATCTTTGTAATAATTGGGTCAAGGTATGTTTACTTGACAATTGCACTAAACTGCTAGGTAAAGTGTTGTTCCTATAGGAGGTGTTAAGGTAATATAAGGCACGTGTCCACTCTCTTGAAAATTGGTGACACAATGTTCCACTCGGGATGAGTGACGTACTAAAGTTCTTTGCGGTTGCCACCATAAGGTTTGGAACAATTTCAAAAGGCAAGCTAGAGTGGCAAACCAAGCAGGGTATGCTCAACCACTGGCAGGCATTTGTGAACCCAATGTTAAATCATAGAACGCATCACTTCCATATATATAGCAGCTAGCTTAACATCGTGCATATGCTTTCACTTTTTAAAAATAATAACGTGCATGTATCGCGATATCATTGTGATCGTATAATGATGCAATCGATCAATAAAATTTATTTACAACACTCAAACATAAGCAATGCTCAAACAAATAACACCTGTCTGCATTGTTCAACTTCATTGTCCCAAAAATGTTAGCTGCATTGCCTTGCAGGATGGCTACAGACACGAGCACATGTGAGATTCATTTGTAAGATTGTGTAAATTTGCTCCTGCTTGTCCAAGTAGCAACTCCTACACATAGGATGCAGATGCACTTCCTGTTTGTGAGAGGGGGAAAATAGGTAAGAGCTGTGTGCATCAACGTACATGGTGCACAACACGGTAAACTCGAGGGCTATAACATTAAGGCCAGATAAAACTTTGCCATTTTGGATATGATGTCGGTTTACTTTTTAATGTTCCTGTGCAAGTACAACATCAGAGTACTAATATATGTGGAGCAAACTGCACTCAAATGCATGAACCACTAAGCACACGATGGTAATAACCATATCACAATGCAAGACAAAATACTAACCCATGGACCAGATATATGGTGCACCCTTGAAAAGCTGTAGTTAGTGTTCTAATAAGCATGTGCACTCAATATTAAGGATGCATTTATGCTCAGCCCATCTTTTCGGTTACATGCTGGACACATTTTTATTCATTTATTTTTAACAGGTATGACTATGTAGCGTACGCAGTTATTACATCATGCACGCACATGCGCAGTAGTATTTATTGTGTATATATATACTAATGTAAGTGTACGTAATATCAGTCTGGTGATTAAAGCTGGTCTTTGTCACATTGGTGTCAGAAGCGGGATATGGGTGATGAAAAGAAGACTCCTCGGTTCAGCGTGAGGCCGCCGGCAAGATTCGTCGCTGGAACAGACTTCACCCTGTGGATTCAGAGAGTAGAGCTGTATATGAAAGAAGCGGAGATACCCGATGAAAAGAAAGGCCAGGAACTCGTCTCACTGCTGGAAGACGATGGGTTTCGAATCGTAAGTCAGATGGGTTTGCTTTGCGCTGACAAAGTTGAGTACGCAGCAGTGAAGATGTGCCTTCAGAGACAGTTCTCACCAGCTGGCGTAGAATTGGAGTGGCAACGTCGGCTGCATGCAGCGCAGCAAAAGAGTACAGAATCCTTGACCGAATTTGCTGGAAGGTTACGTATGTTAGCTGATAAAGCGTTCCCTTCATGGAAAGCAAACGAAAGACTCGAAATGGCTCGTAACCAGTTTATTAATGGTGTTGTATCTTCGTCCATCCAGTTGAAACTTATGCAGGAGAGGCCCAACACATTTGACGGTGCTGTCACACTTGCGTGTCAATTGGAGTCGATAGAGTCAGCTCAGCGCATGCTGCAGACAGCGAAACAGGTGGGAACTCCTTCAGAAGATACTACAAGGGGCATTAACGCTGCAACGGCAAGTGGAAACAGCAGCTACCAGGAATTAGCTGCGCAGGTGACATCATTGACGCAGTGGTTAGACAGCCTGCTCAAACATGAACACCAGACAAAGTACTCGAGAAGGGTGAATTGCTGGCACTGCAGGAAACCAGGTCATGTGCGTCGAAATTGCCCACAGCTTCGAGCAGGTAACGCGGATAACGTTAAAGGGGACAGGTCAGCGAGGCATACCTCGGCGGTTGCGTGTACGCTTACCCTAAAGGGTGCTGTAGAAGGCTACCCTACCCTCATGTTAGTTGACACAGGTTCATCAGTGACCCTTCTTCACGAGAATGTCTGGAAAGCTGCAGTGAGGGGACAGAAACAGCTCAGTCCAGCTAAGTATCCAGTGATGGCAGTGAATGGTGAAAGTCTTGTTCTGAGTGGACAAGGTGACGTCTTGTTAAAGGTGGGAGAGCATGTTGGTGTGCACAGTGTTCTGGTAGTAAAAGAAATGACACAAGAATGTCTGTTGGGAACAGACTTTTTGTAGAGACACAATTGTGTTATTGACTTGGGTCATAGAACGCTAACAATAGCAGGGCATGTGACACCTGTACCATTGTTCTCTGGAGACTGTGCTTGCACTTGTCATGTTCTTGTTAAGGAAACAGTTGTTATTCCTGCTTATCATCAAGTACAGCTTCCTGTAGACCTGGCGTCAGATGAAGACTTTCCGGGTCATGTTGGTCTGTTTGAACCTAAAACGGACTTTGCTGAAGACCATGGTGGTGTTATGGTTGCTCACTCTGTATCTCCTACTTATGGGGGGAAAACGACAATTCAGTTGATAAATCCAACACCTATCCCAGTGACCCTTTACAGCCAGGAAAAGATTGGTAAGCTGTCATTTTTGCAGGAAGCGGATACAGTGAGGCTGGTAGAACCATCATTGGATAAGAAACCAACAGTGCGTTCAGAGGAAGCTATTCGTAAGACAATTGATGACATGGCTAGTAAAGTGCAGGGCCTAACCGTGGGAGAACACACTAAATAAAGGAGTCTGTTGCGAGAGTTTGCTGATGTAATTTCCGTTGGGGATGGGGACCTGGGACGGACACGGGTACTACGTCATAAGATTAATACTGGGGATGCTTTGCCCATTCATCAACAGGCTCGCAGGCTGCCTTTCCATCAGCGAGACATGGTCCAGAAAATGATCCAGGGAATGTTAGAGCAAGGAATCATTGAACCAGCTGATGGTTCATGGTCATCGCCCATAGTTCTGGCTAAGACGAAAAACGGTTCATTCAGGTTCTGCGTCGATTATCGTCGTGTCAATGATGTAACAAAAAAAGATGTACACCCCATACCCAGAATCGACGATGCATTAGATACCCTTGCAGGAGCAAAATGGTTCTCTACAATTGACTTGGCCAGCGGATACTGGCAGGTGGAGATGGATCCTTCTGACAAAGAGAAGACCACGTTCGTTACCCCTTTTGGTCTCCACCAGTTCCGTGTAATGCCCTTTGGGTTGACCAATGCACCCAGCACCTTTCAAAGGTTGATGGGCTTGGTATTAGCTGGTTTAAGTTGGAGTACCTGCTTGGTTTACCTGGACGATATCATCGTCTTTAGCCAGACAGTGGAGGAACACTTTACTCGCCTGGCAGATGTGCTCAGGAGGTTAAACGAAGCTGGCTTGAAACTAAAACCTAGTAAGTGCCAACTATTTCGCAAAAGTGTTCAATATTTGGGGTACGTGGTGTCTGAGAAAGGCATTGAGATTGATCCTGCGAAAACTAGTTGTGTTAAAAATTGGCCAGTGCCCAACAATCACGAAACGTTGCGCCAGTTTCTTGGATTTGCCTCTTATTACAGAAAGTTTATCCAGAACTTTGCCGAGATAGCAGCTCCCCTGCATGCATTGACGGAGAAGACGAAATCTTGGCAATGGACAGAACAGTGCGAAGCAGCGTTTTCCAGTTTAAAGGGAAAGTTGTTACTACCACCCATTTTGTCCTTTCCACAGTTTGACCGAACATTTGTCGTGGATACTGATGCCAGCCAGGAGGGTATTGGTGCCGTCCTGGCACATGAAGGACACGAGCAAGTCATTGCATATGCTAGCAGGGTTTTGTCGAAAGCTGAAAAGCAATACTGTGCCACTAGACGGGAAATGTTGGCTTTGGTGTGGGCAGTGAAATGTTTTCGTCCGTACCTTTGGGGGCGGCGGTTTATTATTCGAACTGACCATAATTCTCTCCGTTGGCTGCAGAATTTCAAAGATCCTCAGGGCCAGATTGCTCGGTGGCTTGAAATTCTTGCAGAATACGACTTCACCATTCAACATCGGCCTGGGCTGAAACACAGCAACGCAGATGCACTGTCAAGACTGCCCTGCAAGCAATGTGGCCGTCAAGATTCCGAGGCAACTGCGGTCCTATCAGAGATGAAGAAAGAAGAAAGCAATGACGTCACAAAAGGTGTTACGGAGGCATTTCAGGCGATGAGTAGTTGGGTACCTGTTCTACCATTCTTCGATCAAAAGCGGGAGCAGCAGTCGGATCCAGATTTAACGCAAGTTACCGCATGGATTGTAAATGGAAATGTTCCCACCAAATTTCCCAGTTATGGCAGTTACTGGTTACAAACCTTGTGGGCACAGAGTAGCCACCTTATGCTTCAGGATGGAGTTCTCTACAGGCGATGGGAAGACGTTCCTGGAAAGGGGCTTAATAAGCATCTGCAGTTTGTGCTACCGAAAGCTTTGGTAAAAACCATTTTACAGGAATGTCATGACTCACCAAGTGGTAGCCATCTTGGCATGACAAAGACACTGGAAAAGATTCGATCTAGGTTCTACTGGCCAGGCCAACGCAAGGACGTAGAAGACTGGTGCAAGGGTTGCGAGATGTGTGCGTCTAGAAAATCTCCATCAACAAAAAGACGAGCCCCATTACAGAGCGACCTTACTGGGTGTCCACTACAACGAGTTGCCATGGACATATTGGGCCCCCTGCCACTAACCGACAGAGGTAACAAGTATGTATTGGTTGTGGGGGACTACTTTACAAAATGGGTTGAAGCGTACGCCATGCCTAATATGGAAACTGGGACTGTGGCTGAACTATTTGTGTCGCGTTTTGTGTGCCAGTTTGGTGTACCAGACGTTCTTCATACCGATCAAGGAAGAAATTTCGAATCTGCTTTGCTAAAGGAAGTGTGCCAGCTACTGGGAGTGGTCAAAACGAGAACTACCCCTTACCACCCTCAATCAGACGGTTTGGTCGAGAGATTCAACCGTACCTTGTTGAACCTCCTTAGTATGGCTGCTTCAGAGAATGAACGTGACTGGGACTTACATATTCCAATGGTGATGATGGCATACCGGACTAGTGTGCAGGAATCTACTGGCTGCACGCCATTCTATTTGATGTTTGGACGAGAAGGGCGTCTTCCTGCTGATGTAATGTTTCGTCTTCCTTCTTCCCCTATGCAGGTGAACAAGTACGCTCAGGACATGCGGTTTCGCATGGAGCAGGCTTATCAGCTTGTTCGCGACCGTCTGCAGCTACAACAGCGACGTCAGAAGGCTCTATATGACAGAACGACAAATGGATCACTGTATGCAATTGGTGATCACGTGTGGCTCCATTGTCCAGCTGTGCCTAAAGGGAAGTCGGCGAAGCTTCATCGCTACTGGCAGGGCCCATAAGGTGATAGATGTGCTAGGGAAAGTACTCTTTAAAATCCAACACAGAGATCATCCCAGAAAGAAATGTGTCGTACACTTTGATAGGCTGAAACCCTACGTACATTCGTCAAAGAGGGATGAAGAACAAGAAGTACCGCCCCCTCAGCGTTCGAGTAATGGCGAGCAGGAAGATGACGTTGAAATTGAAATTGTTCCTGGGGAATGACCTGATCAGCGTCAGAACGATCCAGTGGACCATGAGGAGGTTCCTGTTGAGCCCCAGGAAGTAGTAGTCGAAGAGGACGAGGAGGTCGAGCAACAGCAGGCTGCACCGGGAGAAGAAATTGTTGGTGATAATGAAGAAATAGCTGAGCCGATTGTTGCAGAAGAAGGACAACCAAGAAGATCAACACGAAGCCGCAGAAAGCCCGATAAACTGGGACAGAATATTTATGATGTGTAATGTCGAACCATTCAAAGGAGGAAGGGGGAGTAATGTAGCGTACGCAGTTATTACATCATGCACGCACATGCGCAGTAGTATTTATTGTGTATATATATACTAATGTAAGTGTACGTAATATCAGTCTGGTGATTAAAGCTGGTCTTTGTCACAACTATATTCGTATCTTTAATCATTTGCAACTGACACTAATTCAAGACTAAATAAATTTATAACTTTGATGAGAGGTTGTGAATATTAACCTCCAATAAGATTGGGCATAAGTGTGTAAATGTTCACATTTATTTATTT
Source organism: Spongilla lacustris (assembly GCA_949361645.1). NCBI lineage: Eukaryota > Metazoa > Porifera > Demospongiae > Spongillida > Spongillidae > Spongilla > Spongilla lacustris. The sequence goes on from OX442431.1 coordinate 27,364, forward strand.
ATTATTACTGTGGATGCATATTTATTTATTATTATTGTGGGTGCATATTTGAAGGTTCAGCAAGTAAATATAATTAATAAAGTATGTATGTGTGTGTGTGGTGTACCTGTCCTGGGGGGGGGGGGGGGGGGGGGGGTTAAGCAGGTATATATAACAGAATCTTGTCCTATAATAGTAGCTTGTCTGCCGGGGGGGGGGGGGGGGGGGGTTTCGGGGGTGAAGCTAAATTATTAATCTTCAGGACATATGTACAAGTCTAGCCCAGGGGGTTGAGATATGACAGAAGTTTGTCTTTTTTTTTTAATACCATACCAGGTATTATTATCATCCCTGGGGGTACAGGTTAAAACCTTATACTTTCATTGCACGAGTTTACATCCATCATTGTACACATGTGTGAAGCTTTGTGCTGCACCCCTAAAGCTTTGTAACTATTTAAGATACGTTACATTGTGCGCATGTACGTGTGTGTGTGTGTTGTGTGTGTTAAAGGAATGTTTTGCATATCAATGGATGTATAAAATTAGCTTTCACACAAAGACTGATACTAAAACTACAAAACACTGCATATTTATGGAAAGCAAGCAAGCAAGCTTGACCCATGCAGTGTGAAGTAAACCAATATTTATTTTCTAACACTATGTGCCAAAATACTGTTAAGTATAATGTTGCAATAACAATGTGTGTGTGCATGTGTGTGTGCGTGCGTGCGTGTGTGTGTGCATGTGTGTGTGTGCGTGCGTGTGTGTGCGTGTGCCTGTACATAGTGATAACAGGTTCACCACATGTTTAACTGTAATTATTATTGAGCCATTTCAACATGTGACACTTTTACACTGGGTGGATATAAATGTGTGCGCGTGTGTGTGCAGTTTCTAGGAACAATTATAGGCTCCGTCCGTGCATGCATGCCTCGCCCTCCCCCCCCCCCTCCCCCCCCCCCCGCCCCCCCTCCCCCCCCCCCCCGCCCCCCCCCCCCCCCCCCCCATCCGTATACGTTGAGGCTTCGAGCTGCCAGTTGGATAGAGTCAAATTAAACGCATATTCATTGACGCTCACAAGCTGGGGACCGCTTAGCACCCAAACAACACTAAACGCAGCTTGCACAGTCGTCAAAAAACTAATTTATTGTTTACGTGTGCGCTAATTACAATGTACTACCAATACGTATTTATTATTTAATTACACTAGCAGCAAGCAGCGAGCGGGGGGTTCTGGTGTCAAACGATTGTGTGGCCAACAACAAGTACGACGTGGACAGTGCCTGGATGTGTCTCGAATGTACATGCATCTAAAATTTGACGTTTCAATTTATGTATGCGGTTACAAGTGGCTTAAACAGTGGGGGTATAGTAGAAGTGTGTTAAGCTTGTGCATCGCACGCCAGACGTCTGCGAAGCTTGCGGATGACACGGGAGACGTACACAAAGCTCATAGATGGCACGGCAGACGTGTATGAACGTGGTGGATGGCACGGCGACTTGTATGAAGATAGTACGTGGCACGGGAAGCGTGCATACAGATGGCAAGGCTAATGCGTGATTAAACAGGCCCATATAACGTGGTGTAAGCTCACCTCGGAATTGTCGATCCAGCTGAGCTCTGATCTGCTACCAACGACACTAAATGTGCAATAAATAGAATTATTAATAAGTAATTATTACCAATTTCAAAAGTTTATTGGCATAGATATTATGGAGTACCCTGGTATTGCTAGGGTGTTTTGTGTAGCGTCGAGAAGGTTGTAAAACAGGTGAGCGAGGCTTTAATAAGACTGGCATTTGCTGTACTATAGAGTGCGTGTGTACTGGTACGCGCTCGAGCTAATAATAGGTCTGGCTTAGTCATTGGATATCATTGCAAGTAAAATTGCATAATGTACGTTAGAGCACAAAGAAAGCTTCTAACAAGTCCTAATGCAATGGAAGTTTTTAAGCCAAAATGATATGCAGGGCATGTCAATGTTGTTTTTGGCCCTAATGAGATTCAATGTTGTACAAAAAGATACTGTAGCAGCCAAAGAAATGCCACATTGCCAAATGGTTGTGCTATAGCTTGCGTAACTGTGCCCGTGACTCTCTAAGGTTCTTTTTAAGTACTGATAGCTTGTACATGACCCTGGTAGAGTAAATGTAGGTTGATCATGTGTGCCCATGGGCCTGTAAATATAGCTACCTTGTATAAAAGTGTGGCAAATATAACAGTGTGCCTGCGCGAGTCTGTAAGCGTATGGAATAGTTACAGTATTTTTAAAATATCGGTATCCAAGCTTTTAGTGCACATGGCTGTATAAGCTTGTCCAATTGCATAGTTAGTGTATGCCCGTTACGGTGTAAGCTTTTATAGTGCATGCAGACGATGCAGTGCAAATGTGATAGGTTAGTGTAAGTGTGCCGTGAAACCGTATAAGCATCTTTTAAAGCTATCCGTGGTATTGTTAGTATGCCCATGATGCTATTTTAAAGCTGCACAAGTGTGACCGTGACGGTGTAAGCTTTTATTAATGCAGTGCAAGTGTGTTTGATTAGTGTAAATCTGCCCGTGACGAAGTACCCTTTTTTGAAGCTGTACAAGTGTGCCCGTGGCTAAAAAATGTGTCCGTGACTTTTTAAAAGCTGTAAAGGTGTGCCCGTGGCTATGTAAGGTTAGTGTAAATGTGTACGGGACGGTGCAAGTTTTGGAGATCTAGAGTTTTAGTGGCGGGAACGTGTGTGTGTGTGTGTGTGTGTGTGTGTGTGTGTGTGTGTGTGTGTGTGTGTGTGTGTGTGTGTGCGTGTGTGTGTGTTTGTGTGGAGGAAGCACCAAAATAAATATTTACTCCCATCTTTTTTCTTCCTATACAGGTTCATAGCGCAGCTGCTGTAACTGCTAGCTGATGTACAGCTCTATATATTGTATTATTATTCATTATTACAACAGCCTGAATTGTTTAACAAAAGCGGCAGGCATGTGCGAAGCTTACTAGTGTGTTTTATGGAGACTTAATCATTAAGAGTGCAGTCTTCACAGTGTTAGGTATAGGCTTGGCTATTACCTTTGTTGTACAGCGCAATGATGACACCGCACGATGGCTACACCCAAGCACATAAGCCTACAGACTTTCAACCAATTAAAACAAAATGGACTAATGACAACTATGGAGCTAGCACGGGCACGCAAGTAAATGGCTTAGTTAAACGGAGGCAACGGCTACGAGGTGTGTTTTGGACACCGTGTAGAAGTTAGCCCCACATTCCTCAGCCGCACATTCCTGCGGAATAATTACTTTGAGATGAATACGTTTAGCCGTACGGCTAAGCAAAACATGAATTTCATTGTCGCGTAAAACTAAATAAGTATAATGTCTACTACCGTGTGCCAGCATACGACGCGGATAGAAGCGTAAAAACGCTTTTAACATATGCACAGTCTTGTATGCACTCTATGACGCTCTTTCCGATACATAAACACACACACAACAGCAACAATAACAATAATAAATCAATAAGTCAGAGTATTGCGCAATACTGAACCGATAAAATTGGTCACAACCTGAAAGGCATTAATATTAATTAAAAAAACTAAATACACAAATTGCTACAAATGTATGTACCTCTGACCATGCAAATAATGTATGACTAAATAGAAGCAGTACTGATAGACTGAAGCTGGATTTCTGATGCCTGTTCGTACCTTACCTTGACAATGTTGAATGGGCCCCTTCGGATTAGGTTCTAGAATTTTTCCCACAGTTTTGGTGTTCTTCAGGTATAATGTGATCTTACACTAATGATCTCTGATATTCAGTACTATACATGTAGTTGGCTAGAATAATGTGTAAGGGTATATTTCAGTCCTGTACATGTAGTTGGCTAGAATGTTGTACTTGAAGTTCTTTCACAGTGCTTCTTACTTCTCTTGTAAATGGGGCACTGCATGGGTTTCACTTTTTAATGCAGCTGGGATAACATATAATTGCTTTACATAATACGGTATATACTCCTTAATTGTAGGGTCATAGATGGAAAGTATCTGAGGTATAATGTTCCCTTCCCCGCTTCAGCGGTGCACATATATCATCCTAGTCTGGTGTGTTCACGTAGCATTGTTGTGTCTTTCTCCAAGTTGCCATTGTAGTCATGTAGAACTCTCAGCAGAATCGTTATCATCACCAGGTTCATTTGGGGTATTTTTATTCTTGTACATATGTATTATCACTGACAATATAACCCCAGCATCAGCAGTGCCACCACATCCTTCATCACCACTACAATCACCATTGCTACCATTACCATTATCATGCACTGAATGACGCTTAGCTGCAAATGTGACCTTCACTTGAAGTTGCAGTGACACTTTGTGCAGAGGTATTCTTAACCTATGATAGGATACTCGTGCTTGTCTAACAAAATTTGCATGAATAATTTATGGTGCATCATGCAGTGATGTATGATACCATGCATCTGCTTCTTGTAGTGGGTATAGCTCATCATCATGTGATAATTTAGTCATGCATAGAACATTTGCATTCCATCATGTCCTATGTTTGAATTACAAGTCATGCAAATGTGCCTGCACTCCAAGCAATGAATTTATAAACCCACTATCTGGCCATGGGTATGGAGGTATGAAAATCCTCCGAATTCAGCCTTGCTGCCTATTGGATACAAATATTAAGTAATCTAATATCAGTATACCTAAATGATATAACTTTTATTAACTGCTGCCATAAAGATGTCAAAGGATGCATGTGGATTTGATTTTCCCAACAAAGCTTGTGCAGCAAGGTACAAGTAACCACTTCATTCATTACATGATGCATCTTTTGGAGGTGTCTCCCCTGTGCATGTCAGCAATGTATTTTGCAAGTGCACTAGGCTCAAAATTGTGCTTTCGTCTACAGAGGTGGCTATAAAATACACACAAACACAAGTACACAAATACATGCATAATTAACAAACTTCAACCAATGAAATCATAATCATTATTCACATTACAAATTTATGTCAGTACATGTATAGGTAAACAAGATACATAACAGATAAAAAGTTCAGAGTACAACTGCATCCTCTATGACAAAGGTCCTGATGAACTGTTTGATGGATCTAGATGATAATAATATACATCAAATCACATATATAAAACCATTATATTACAACTCACAAGAACGGCATCCAGCTCATTAGGTCATACTTCATTGCTGCAGTGAAAACCCCAGCTGGACTAGTTTTCAGGATGATCGGCGTATGATATTGGATCAATAGTTGGCACAGGGACACACCTACCCTGTGGGTACATAGAACAGCTCAGATCTTGCCTAATGAAATGTGCTTTGCAAATCACAAGAATGACATCCATCAACTTGTAAGTACTTAATAAGTTGTGGTCACACCTCCAGTTGATACAGTGTTCAACGTCTGCCCATGACGTTGGGTCCCTGCATGATTGGTACACAGACACACCTACCCTGTGGGTACATGAAACTGCTCAGAGCTTGCCTCCTTGTGCTTTGCAACTCACAAGAATGACATCCATCTTCATATGTCAGAATTTGTAAGTACTTAGTAGTTGTGGTCACATGGGTCCATAGTTCATCCACTTGTTCAAATTCTGCGCGTGACGTTGGTTCCTTGGTTGGCACATAGACACACCTACCCTGTGGGTACATGAAACAGCTCAGAGCTTGCCTCAATGCACTTTGCAACTCACAAGAATGACATAGGATGACTGTGCTTACATGGGTACATAGTTGATCCACTTGTTCAAAATCCGCACGTGACGTTGGGTCCCTGGTTGGCACATAGACACATCTACCCTGTGGATACATGAAACAGCTCAGAGCATGGCTCAATGTGTATTGCAACTCACAAGAATGACATCCATCTTAATTTGCAGGTACTTATTACTTGTGGTCACATGGGTCCATAGTTCACACCCTTGTTCAAAATCCGTGCGTGACGTTGGGTCCCTGGTTGGCACATAGACACACCTACCATGTGGGTACAAGAAACAGCTAAGAGCATGGCTCAATGTGTTTTTCAACTCACAAGAATGACATCCAACTTCATAGGTCAGAATACGTAAGTACTTATTAGTTATGGTCACAGGGTTCCATAGTTCATCCACTTGTTCAAAATCCGCGCGTGACGTTGGGTCCCTGGTTGGCACATAGACACACCTACCCTGTGTGTACATGAAACTGCTCAGAGCATGGCTCAATGTGTTTTGGAACTCACAAAAATGACATCCATCTTCATAGGTTAGAATTTAGTAGTTGTGGTCCATACTTCATCCACTTGTTCAAAAACGGCGCGTGACGTTGGGTCCCTGGTTGGCACATAGACACATCTACTCTGTGGGTACATGAAACAGCTCAGAGCATGGCTCAATGTGTATTGCAACTCACAAGAATGATATCCATCTTCATAGGTTAGAATATAGTAATTGTGGTCACATGGGTCCATATTTCATCCACTTGTTCTAAATCCGCGCGTGACGTTGGGTCCCTGGTTGGCACATAGACACACCTACCCTGTGGGTACATGACACAGCTCAGAGCATGGCTCAATGTGTTTTGCAACTCACAAGAATGACATCCATCTTCATAGGTTAGAATTTAGTAGTTGTGGTCACAGGGGTCCATAGTTCATCCACTTGTTCAAAATCCGCACGTGACGTTGGGTCCCTGGTTGGCACATAGACACACCTACCCTGTGGGTACATAAAACAGCTCAGAGAATGGCTCAATGTGCTTTACAACTCACAAGAAAGACAGCCATCTTCTAAGGTCAGAATTTGTAAGTACTTATCAGTTGCGGTCACTGGGGTCCATACTTCATCCACCTGTTCAAAATCCGCGCGTGACGTTGGGTCCCTGGTTGGCACATGGACACATCTACCCCGTGGGTACATGAAACAGCTCAGAGCATGGCTCAATGTGTATTGCAACTCACAAGAATGACATCCATCTTCATAGGTTAGAATTTAGTAGTTGTGGTCACATGGGTCCATAGTTCATCCACTTGTTCGAAATCCGCACGTGACATTGCGTCCCTGGTTGGCACATACACACATCTACCCTGTGGGTACATGAGACAGCTCAGAGCTTGCCTCAGTACGCTTTGCAACTCACAAGAATGACATCCATCTCCATAAGTCAGAATTTAGTAGTTGTGGTCACATGGGTTCATAGTTCATCCACTTCTTCAAAACCCGCGCGTGACGTTGGGTCCCTGGTTGGCACATAGACACACCTACCCTGTGGGTACATGAAACAGCTCTAAGCATGGCTCAATGTGTTTTGCAACTCCCAAGAATGACATCCATCTTCATACATGTAGGTTAGAATTCAGTGGTTGTGGTCACATGGGTCCATAGTTTATCCACTTGTTCAAAATCCGCGCGTGACGTTGGGTCCCTGGTTGGCACATAGACACATCTACCCTGTGGGTACATGAAACAGCTCAGAGCATGGCTCTATGTGTATTGCAACTCACAAGAATGACATCCATCTTCATAGGTTAGAATTTAGTAGTTGTGGTCACATGGGTCCATAGTTCATCCACTTGTTCAAAATCCGCGCGTGACGTTGGGTCCCTCTTTGGCACAGAGACACACCTACCCTGTGGGTACATGAAACAGCTCAGAGCATGGCTCAATGTGTTTTGCAACTCACAAGAATGACATCCATCTTCATAGGTTAGAATTTAGTAGTTGTGGTCACATGGGTCCATAGTTCATCCACTTGTTCAAAATCCGCGCGTGACGTTGGGTCCCTGGTTGGCACATAGAAACAACTACCCTGTGGGTACATTAAACAGCTCAGAGTATGGCTCAATGTGCTTTACAACTCACAAGAAAGACATCCATCTTCATAGGTAAGAATTTGTAAGTACTTATTAGTTGTGGTCACTGGGGTCAATAGTTCATCCACTTGTTCAAAATCGGCGCGTGACGTTGGGTCCCTGGTTGGCACATAGACACATCTGCCCTGTGGGTACATGAAACAGCTCAGAGCATGGCTCAATGTGTATTGCAACTCACAAGAATGATATCCATCTTCATAGGTTAGAATTTAGTAGTTGTGGTCACATGGGTCCATAGTTCATCCACTTGTACAAAATCCGCGCGTGACGTTGGGTCCCTGGTTTGCACATAGACACACCTACCCTGTGGGTACATGAAACAGCTCAGAGCATGGCTAATGCGTTTTGCAACTCACAAGAATGACATCCATCTTCATAGGTTAGAATTTAGTAATTGTGGTCACATGGGTCCATAGTTCATCCACTTGTTCAAAATCCGCGCGTGACGTTGGGTCCCTGGTTGGCACATAGACACATCTACCCTGTGGGTACATGAAACAGCTCAGAGCATGGCTCAATGTGTTTTGCAACTCACAAGAATGACATCCATCTTCATAGGTTAGAATTTAGTAGTTGTGGTCACATGGGCCCATAGTTCATCCACTTGTTCAAAATCCGCGCGTGACGTTGGGTCCCTGGTTGGCACATAGACACACCTACCCTGTGGAAACATGAAACAGCTTAGAGCATGGCTCAATGTGTTTTGCAACTCACAAGAATGACATCCATCTTCATAGGTTAGAATTTAGTAATTGTGGTCACATGGGCCCATAGTTCATCCACTTGTTCAAAATCCGCGCGTGACATTGGGTCCCTGGTTGGCACATGGACACACCTACCCTGTTGGTATATGAAACAGCTCAGAGCATGGCTCAATGTGTTTTGCAACTCACAAGAATGATATCCATCTTCATAGGTTAGAATTTAGTAGTTGTAGTCACAAGGGTCCATAGTTCATCCACTTGTTCAAAATCCGCGCGTGACGTTGGGTCCCTGGTTGGCACATGGACACATCTACCCTGTTGGTACATGAAACAGCTCAGAGCATGGCTCAATGTGTTTTGCAACTCACAAGAATGACATCCATTTTCATAGGTTAGAATTTATTAGTTGTGGTCACTGGGGTCAATAGTTCATCCACTTGTTCAAAATCGGCGCGTGACGTTGGGTCCCTGGTTGGCACATAGACACATCTGCCCTGTGGGTACATGAAACAGCTCAGAGCATGGCTCAATGTGTATTGCAACTCACAAGAATGATATCCATCTTCATAGGTTAGAATTTAGTAGTTGTGGTCACATGGGTCCATAGTTCATCCACTTGTACAAAATCCGCGCGTGACGTTGGGTCCCTGGTTGGCACATAGACACATCTACCCTGTGGGTACATGAAACAGCTCAGAGCATGGCTCAATGTGTTTTGCAACACACAAGAATGACATCCATCTTCATAGGTTAGAATTTAGTAGTTGTGGTCACATGGGTCCATAGTTCATCCACTTGTACAAAATCCGCGCGTGACGTTGGGTCCCTGGTTGGCACATAGACACACCTACCCGGTGGGTACATGACACAGCTCAGAGCATGGCTCAATGTGTTTTGCAACTCACAAGAATGACATCCATCTTAATTTGCAAGTACTTATTAGTTGTGGTCACAGGGGTCCATAGTTCATCCACTTGTTCTAAATCCGCGCGTGACGTTGGGTCCCTGGTTGGCACATAGACACACCTACCCTGTGGGTACATGAAACAGCTCAGAGCATGGCTCAATGTGTTTTGCAACTCACAAGAATGACATCCATCTTAATTTGCAAGTACTTATTAGTTGTGGTCACAGGGGTCCATAGTTCATCCACTTGTTCAAATTCCGCGCGTGACGTTGGGTCCCTGGTTGGCACATAGACACATCTACCCTGTGGGTACATGAAACAGCTCAGAGCATGGCTCAATGTGTATTGCAACTCACAAGAATGACATCCATCTTAATAGGTTAGAATTAAGTAGTTGTGGTCACATGGGTCCATAGTTCATCCACTTGTTCAAAATCCGCGCGTGACGTTGGGTCCCTGGTTGGCACATAGACACACCTACCCTGTGGGTACATGAAACAGCTCAGAGCATGGCTCAATGTGTATTGCAACTCACAAGAATGACATCCATCTTAATAGGTTAGAATTTAGTAATTGTGGTCACATGGGTCCATAGTTCATCCACTTGTTCAAAATCCGCGAGTGACGTTGGGTCCCTGGTTGGCACATGGACACATCTACCCTGTTGGTATATGAAACAGCTCAGAGCATGGCTCAAAGTGTTTTGCAACTCACAAGAATGACATCCATCATCATAGGTTAGAATTTAGTAGTTGTGGTCACAGGGGTCCATAGTTCATCCACTTGTTCAAAATCCGCGCGTGACGTTGGGTCCCTGGTTGGCACATGGACACATCTACCCTGTTGGTACATGAAACAGCCCAGAGCATGGCTCAATGTGTATTGCAACTCACAAGAATGACATCCATCTTCATAGGTTAGAATTTAGTAGTTGTGGTCACATGGGTCCATAGTTCATCCACTTGTTCAAAATCCACGCGTGACGTTGGGTCCCTGGTTGGCACATAGACACACCTACCCTGTGGGTACATAAAACAGCTCAGAGCATGGCTCAATGTGCTTTACAACTCACAAGAAAGACATCCATCTTCATAGGTCAGAATTTGTAAGTACTTATTAGTTGTGGTCACTGGGGTCCATAGTTCATCCACTTGTTCAAAATCGGCGCGTGACGTTGGGTCCCTGGTTGGCACATAGACACATCTGCCCTGTGGGTACATGAAACAGCTCAGAGCATGGCTCAATATGTATTGCAACTCACAAGAATGATATCCATCTTCATAGGTTAGAATTTAGTAGTTGTGGTCACATGGGTCCATAGTTCATCCACTTGTTCAAATTCTGCGCGTGACGTTGGTTCCTTGGTTGGCACATAGACACACCTACCCTGTGGGTACATGAAACAGCTCAGAGCATGGCTAATGCGTTTTGCAACTCACAAGAATGACATCCATCTTCATAGGTTAGAATTTAGTAGTTGTGGTCACATGGGTCCATAGTTCATCCACTTGTTCAAAATCCGCGCGTGACGTTGGGTTCCTGGTTGACACATAGACACATCTACCCTGTGGGTACATGAAACAGCTCAGAGCATGGCTCAATGTGTTTTGCAACTCACAAGAATGACATCCATCTTCATAGGTTAGAATTTAGTAGTTGTGGTCACATGGGTCCATAGTTCATCCACTTGTTCAAAATCCGCGCGTGACGTTGGGTCCCTGGTTGGCACATAGACACACCTACCCTGTGGAAACATGAAACAGCTTAGAGCATGGCTCAATGTGTTTTGCAACTCACAAGAATGACATCCATCTTCATAGGTTAGAATTTAGTAATTGTGGTCACATGGGCCCATAGTTCATCCACTTGTTCAAAATCCGCGCGTGACATTGGGTCCCTGGTTGGCACATGGACACATCTACCCTGTTGGTATATGAAACAGCTCAGAGCATGGCTCAATGTGTTTTGCAACTCACAAGAATGATATCCATCTTCATAGGTTAGAATTTAGTAGTTGTAGTCACAAGGGTCCATAGTTCATCCACTTGTTCAAAATCTGCGCGTGACGTTGGGTCCCTGGTTGGCACATGGACACATCTACCCTGTTGGTACATGAAACAGCTCAGAGCATGGCTCAATGTGTTTTGCAACTCACAAGAATGACATCCATTTTCATAGGTTAGAATTTATTAGTTGTGGTCACTGGGGTCAATAGTTCATCCACTTGTTCAAAATCGGCGCGTGACGTTGGGTCCCTGGTTGGCACATAGACACATCTGCCCTGTGGGTACATGAAACAGCTCAGAGCATGGCTCAATGTGTATTGCAACTCACAAGAATGATATCCATCTTCATAGGTTAGAATTTAGTAGTTGTGGTCACATGGGTCCATAGTTCATCCACTTGTACAAAATCCGCGCGTGACGTTGGGTCCCTGGTTGGCACATAGACACATCTACCCTGTGGGTACATGAAACAGCTCAGAGCATGGCTCAATGTGTTTTGCAACACACAAGAATGACATCCATCTTCATAGGTTAGAATTTAGTAGTTGTGGTCACATGGGTCCATAGTTCATCCACTTGTACAAAATCCGCGCGTGACGTTGGGTCCCTGGTTGGCACATAGACACACCTACCCTGTGGGTACATGACACAGCTCAGAGCATGGCTCAATGTGTTTTGCAACTCACAAGAATGACATCCATCTTAATTTGCAAGTACTTATTAGTTGTGGTCACAGGGGTCCATAGTTCATCCACTTGTTCTAAATCCGCGCGTGACGTTGGGTCCCTGGTTGGCACATAGACACACCTACCCTGTGGGTACATGAAACAGCTCAGAGCATGGCTCAATGTGTTTTGCAACTCACAAGAATGACATCCATCTTAATTTGCAAGTACTTATTAGTTGTGGTCACAGGGGTCCATAGTTCATCCACTTGTTCTAAATCCGCGCGTGACGTTGGGTCCCTGGTTGGCACATAGACACATCTACCCTGTGGGTACATGAAACAGCTCAGAGCATGGCTCAATATGTATTGCAACTCACAAGAATGACATCCATCTTAATAGGTTAGAATTAAGTAGTTGTGGTCACATGGGTCCATAGTTCATCCACTTGTTCAAAATCCGCGCATGACGTTGGGTCCCTGGTTGGCACATAGACACACCTACCCTGTGGGTACATGAAACAGCTTAGAGCATGGCTCAATGTGTATTGCAACTCACAAGAATGACATCCATCTTAATAGGTTAGAATTTAGTAATTGTGGTCACATGGGTCCATAGTTCATCCACTTGTTCAAAATCCGCGCGTGACGTTGGGTCCCTGGTTGGCACATGGACACATCTACCCTGTTGGTATATGAAACAGCTCAGAGCATGGCTCAAAGTGTTTTGCAACTCACAAGAATGACATCCATCTTCATAGGTTAGAATTTAGTAGTTGTGGTCACAGGGGTCCATAGTTCATCCACTTGTTCAAAATCCGCGCGTGACGTTGGGTCCCTGGTTGGCACATGGACGCATCTACCCTGTGGGTACATGAAACAGCTTAGAGCATGGCTCAATGTGTTTTGCAACTCACAATGACATCCATCTTCATAGGTTAGAATTTAGTAATTGTGGTCACATGGGTCCATAGTTCATCCACTTGTTCAAAATCCGCGCGTGACGTTGGGTCCCTGGTTGGCACATGGACACATCTACCCTGTTGGTACATGAAACAGCCCAGAGCATGGCTCAATGTGTATTGCAACTCACAAGAATGACATCCATCTTCATAGGTTAGAATTTAGTAGTTGTGGTCACATGGGTCCATAGTTCATCCACTTGTTCAAAATCCACGCGTGACGTTGGGTCCCTGGTTGGCACATAGACACACCTACCCTGTGGGTACATAAAACAGCTCAGAGCATGGCTCAATGTGCTTTACAACTCACAAGAAAGACATCCATCTTCATAGGTCAGAATTTGTAAGTACTTATTAGTTGTGGTCACTGGGGTCCATAGTTCATCCACTTGTTCAAAATCGGCGCGTGACGTTGGGTCCCTGGTTGGCACATAGACACATCTGCCCTGTGGGTACATGAAACAGCTCAGAGCATGGCTCAATATGTATTGCAACTCACAAGAATGATATCCATCTTCATAGGTTAGAATCTAGTAGTTGTGGTCACTGGGGTCAATAGTTCATCCACTTGTTCAAAATCGGCGCGTGACGTTGGGTCCCTGGTTGGCACATAGACACATCTGCCCTGTGGGTACATGAAACAGCTCAGAGCATGGCTCAATGTGTATTGCAACTCACAAGAATGATATCCATCTTCATAGGTTAGAATTTAGTAGTTGTGGTCACATGGGTCCATAGTTCATCCACTTGTACAAAATCCGCGCGTGACGTTGGGTCCCTGGTTGGCACATAGACACATCTACCCTGTGGGTACATGAAACAGCTCAGAGCATGGCTCAATGTGTTTTGCAACACACAAGAATGACATCCATCTTCATAGGTTAGAATTTAGTAGTTGTGGTCACATGGGTCCATAGTTCATCCACTTGTACAAAATCCGCGCGTGACGTTGGGTCCCTGGTTGGCACATAGACACACCTACCCTGTGGGTACATGACACAGCTCAGAGCATGGCTCAATGTGTTTTGCAACTCACAAGAATGACATCCATCTTAATTTGCAAGTACTTATTAGTTGTGGTCACAGGGGTCCATAGTTCATCCACTTGTTCTAAATCCGCGCGTGACGTTGGGTCCCTGGTTGGCACATAGACACACCTACCCTGTGGGTACATGAAACAGCTCAGAGCATGGCTCAATGTGTTTTGCAACTCACAAGAATGACATCCATCTTAATTTGCAAGTACTTATTAGTTGTGGTCACAGGGGTCCATAGTTCATCCACTTGTTCTAAATCCGCGCGTGACGTTGGGTCCCTGGTTGGCACATAGACACATCTACCCTGTGGGTACATGAAACAGCTCAGAGCATGGCTCAATATGTATTGCAACTCACAAGAATGACATCCATCTTAATAGGTTAGAATTAAGTAGTTGTGGTCACATGGGTCCATAGTTCATCCACTTGTTCAAAATCCGCGCATGACGTTGGGTCCCTGGTTGGCACATAGACACACCTACCCTGTGGGTACATGAAACAGCTTAGAGCATGGCTCAATGTGTATTGCAACTCACAAGAATGACATCCATCTTAATAGGTTAGAATTTAGTAATTGTGGTCACATGGGTCCATAGTTCATCCACTTGTTCAAAATCCGCGCGTGACGTTGGGTCCCTGGTTGGCACATGGACACATCTACCCTGTTGGTATATGAAACAGCTCAGAGCATGGCTCAAAGTGTTTTGCAACTCACAAGAATGACATCCATCTTCATAGGTTAGAATTTAGTAGTTGTGGTCACAGGGGTCCATAGTTCATCCACTTGTTCAAAATCCGCGCGTGACGTTGGGTCCCTGGTTGGCACATGGACGCATCTACCCTGTGGGTACATGAAACAGCTTAGAGCATGGCTCAATGTGTTTTGCAACTCACAATGACATCCATCTTCATAGGTTAGAATTTAGTAATTGTGGTCACATGGGTCCATAGTTCATCCACTTGTTCAAAATCCGCGCGTGACGTTGGGTCCCTGGTTGGCACATGGACACATCTACCCTGTTGGTACATGAAACAGCCCAGATCATGGCTCAATGTGTATTGCAACTCACAAGAATGACATCCATCTTCATAGGTTAGAATTTAGTAGTTGTGGTCACATGGGTCCATAGTTCATCCACTTGTTCAAAATCCACGCGTGACGTTGGGTCCCTGGTTGGCACATAGACACACCTACCCTGTGGGTACATAAAACAGCTCAGAGCATGGCTCAATGTGCTTTACAACTCACAAGAAAGACATCCATCTTCATAGGTCAGAATTTGTAAGTACTTATTAGTTGTGGTCACTGGGGTCCATAGTTCATCCACTTGTTCAAAATCGGCGCGTGACGTTGGGTCCCTGGTTGGCACATAGACACATCTGCCCTGTGGGTACATGAAACAGCTCAGAGCATGGCTCAATATGTATTGCAACTCACAAGAATGATATCCATCTTCATAGGTTAGAATCTAGTAGTTGTGGTCACATGGGTCCATAGTTCATCCACTTGTTCAAAATCCGCGCATGACGTTGGGTCCCTGGTTGGCGCATAGACACATCTACCCTGTTGGTACATGAAACAGCTCAGAGCATGGCTCAATGTGTTTTGCAACTCACAAGAATGACATCCATCTTCATAGGTTAGAATTTAGTAGTTGTGGTCACAGGGGTCCATAGTTCATCCACTTGTTCAAAATCCACGCATGACGTTGGGTCCCTGGTTGGCACATGGACACACCTACCCTGTGGGTACATAAAACAGCTCAGAGCATGGCTCAATGTGCTTTACAACTCACAAGAAAGACATCCATCTTCAAAGGTCAGAATTTGTAAGTACTTATTAGTTGTGGTCACTGGGGTCCATGTTCATCCACTTGTTCAAAATCTGCGCGTGATGTTGGGTCCCTGGTTGGCACATAGACACACCTACCCTGTGGGTACATGAAACAGCTCAGAGCATGGCTCAATGTGTTTTGCAACTCACAAGAATGACATCCATCTTAATTTGCAAGTACTTATTAGTTGTGGTCACAGGGGTCCATAGTTCATCCACTTGTTCTAAATCCGCGCGTGATTTGATCCCTGGTTGGCACATAGATACAAATACCCTGTGGGTACATGAAACAGCTCAGAGCATGGCTCAATGTGTTTTGTAACTCACAAGAATGACATCCATCTTAATTTGCAAATACTTATTAGTTGTGGTCACAGGGGTCCATAGTTCATCCACTTGTTCTAAATCCGCGCATGACGTTGGGTCCCTGGTTGGCACATAGATACACCTACCCTGTGGGTACATGAAACAGCTCAGAGCATGGCTCAATGTGTTTTGCAACTCACAAGAATGATATCCATCTTAATTTGCAAGTACTTATTAGTTGTGGTCACAGGGGTCCATAGTTCATCCACTTGTTCTAAATCTGCGCGTGACATTGGGTCCCTGGTTGGCACATAGACACACCTACCCTGTGGGTACATGAAACAGCTCAGAGCATGGTTCAATGTGTATTGCAACTCACAAGAATGAAATCCATCTTCATAGGTTAGAATTTAGTGATTTTGGTCACATGGGTCCATAATTCATCCACTTGTTCAAAATCCGCGCGTGACGTTGGGTCCCTGGTTGGCACATAGACACATCTACCCTGTGGGTACATGAAACAGCCCAGAGCATGGCTCAATGTGTATTGCAACTCACAAGAGTGACATCCATCTTCATAGGTTAGAATTTAGTAGTTGTGGTCACATAGGTCCATAGTTCATCCACTTGTTCAAATTCCGCGCGTGACGTTGGGTCCCTGGTTGGCACATAGACACACCTACCTTGTGGGTACATGAAACAGCTCAGAGCATGGCTCAATGTGTCTTGCAACTCACAAGAATGACATCCATCTTCATAGGTTAGAATTTAGTAGTTGTGGTCACATGGGTCTATGGTTCATCAATCTGCGCATGACGTTGGGTCCCTGGTTGGCACATAGACACACCTACTCTGTGGGTACATGAAACAGCTCAGAGCATGGCTCAATGTGCTTTGCAACTCACAAGACATCTCCATATTAGTTGTGGTCACACCTCCAAGTGTTCACGTGACGTTGGGTCCCTGATTGGCACATAGAAACACCTACCCTGTGGGTATATGAAACAGCTCAGAGCTTGCCTCTGTGTGTTTTGTAACTCACAAGAATGACATCCATCTCCATAGGTCAGCTTGTAAGTACTTATTAGTTGTGGTCACGCTCCAAGCTGGTTCAGTGTTCAGGATCCGCGCGTGATGTTGAATCCGTGGTTGGCACAGGTACACATCTACCCTGTGACTACATGGCACAGCTCACGATCACGGCGAAGCAACTCCATACAACACATCGCTTAGTGTTTGTTTACGTTCACGATCTATTAAGCGCGCGCTTCTGCGCCCACCGCATGAGGAATGTTAAACTTATTCATTTTAAAATGTGCGGCTGAGGAATGTGGGGCTAACTTCCACACGGTGTTTTGGACAGTGACGCTTACACATGGATTGAAGGCGAGGCAAATACGGGCACGCATGCAGATGGTACGTATTGTTCTATGGCAACTGGAGCTCGCACGGGCACGCATGTAGATGGCTTAGTTTAACGGAGGCAACGGCTACGAGGTGTGTTTTGGCAAGGCAAATATTGGGCTAGCACGGGCAAGCATGAAGATGGCACGGCACGATGGTTGAGGACACGCACGCTTACACCCACTGTAAACATAAACACGCGATACCTACGCACACCAATGCATACATAAGCTTACCGACTTTGTACTTGGGAAGCCCGGGTCGAATGCTCGTACAACCAAAAGGATGAAAAAAAAAAATTGAACTATGGATAGCTAAATGTGTCCTCATTGGAATTAGTTCTGAGGTATCTCAGAGCTTCTCCTGTAATAATGCCTTTCTTACATCCCTTGGAATGATAAGATTTAGCGTGCACATACAATTGTTTGTTTGTAGGTTTGACATGGGTTTTAATATCTAAAATCCCAATCTTTTCAAATCTGGGTCCCTTAAAAACTGTAGTGTCTAGGAAATCGATTTGTTGTGTGCTTGTTTCACAGGTGAATTTTATAGTCTCATAGACTTCATTAATGACCTTCATATAATTTTGAAAGTCTCCTGTGCTTCCACTGTATATCAGGAAAATATCATCAATGTATCTTTTCCAAAACAGAATTTTGTTGTCTGCAAGGAATAAAAGATGTTTTTCAACATCTCCCATATAGATACAGGCATATGACGGGGAGCATTTGCTTCCCATAGTACAACCTTGGAGTTGTAGGAAATATTTTCCTTCAAACTCAATGACATTATGTGTAAGGATAAACCTCAGCATGTCACCAATGACTTCAGGGGGAGGTTGGTCTTCATTAGTAGCATATGTACTATGAAGGGCATTGATAGCACTTTCTATACCATCCTCATGAATTATGTTTGTGTACAGGGATGAGACATCGATAGATGCCATTAGGCAATCTTTTGGGAAGGGTGTCTCTTCAATCATTTTTATAAAATGAGTGGTATCCCTTATATATGACGGCAGGCTCTGCATAAGGGGCTGTAGCCATTTGTCAACAAACTGTGATAGAAATTCAGTGGCATATTTAATGCCACTTACTATTGGACGTATACCCATTGGGTTTTTATGGACTTTAAGCAAGAAATAAATTCTTGATGTCCTCACCCCATTTGGGGGGGTACAGAAGTCCATCATTTCTTTGTTGATTAGACCCTCATCATAGAGTCTTTTTAGGAATGCATTTAGTTTCATGCATACCTCTGGTGTGATGTCTACATTTAATGGTTTGTAGACTTTAGCATCGCTGAGATGCTTAAATCCTGCCAGAGCGTAGTCCTCGTGGTTTTGCACCACAATGATACTACCTTTGTCAGCTTTATTTATGACTAAGGAATTGTATTCCTTGAGTCTAATGAGGGCTTGTCGCTCCCCATGTGTAAGATTCACACCTCGAACTTGTTCATATTCAAGAGAAGATATATTCTCTCTCATTATGTTCAAGGTTTCTTCTAGAGTAGCATTTGTCGTTATATTGGGTTGATAGCGTGATTTACGCTTAAACAACCTGCTCCCTGCTTGTTTAGCATTGCGGAGCTCGTACCTTAGCCTCATTTTTCTGACCAGTTGGTCGAATTCTGAGAGTATCCTTTCCATAAATATTTTGGAAGGTTTAGGTACAAACGACAAACCCCTGTTAAGTAGCTTTATCTCATTACTAGTAAGTGTGTGACTTGATACATTAACAATATTATTTGTCATATGCATATCACATGATAAATGTCGAGTCCTAGAAGCTAGGTACTCTTTTTTGTTCGAGATTGCTACAATGTTTCTCTTTTTATAGAGTTTGCAACGGTGGTGCCTCAGTACCCTCTTCCTCGAGAGGAACCTCTTCCCCACCTTTGGCCTCTGCCGTTCCCCCGATATGGATGAAACCGGCCTTTGCCTTTGCTTCCCTCGAGGTGAGCAACTCTTTCTGTAAGAGTTTTCAAAACCTGTATCAGGTTTTGCTCCCCAGAAGTGGGCAGGTGGGTTTTTTGGTGGTTGTTCATTGTCTGTTTCTGGAGCCTTGCTTGTGCCCTCCATGGTATCCATGGGTACATCAGGCATGCTCCTTAGGGCTTTTTCAATCTTCTTTTCAAACTTACGTTGGCTGATGTCAACGTACGTTTGGATAGAGTCCAACACGTTGGATTCTTTAGCCTCCAATCTCTTTTGAAGCTTTTTCTTTTTGGGCTCATTCAGGGTGGGTTCTTTTATGATTTTATCACCCAGCGTCTGATACAAGGCGTTAACCTTGGAGCTACAGTCCTTGCTTTCATCCTCATGGTAAATGATAAGCAAGTTCAAGAGGTCATTAGCTGCCCTCTTTTGTATAAGTGTCCACTCTGCTTTAAGCTCGGGTGGACAGTCCCTTAGGACTAGTTGTTGCTTCTTTCGGAGCACAAGGAAACTAGGCAGTTTTTCATTTGCCTGTAGTTCCTTAAAAAGCCTGGCTGTGAAGGTATGGTCAATACAAGCCTTGTGTATTACCACCGCATTTTTGGCATATTCTTCTGTTGCCATAAACAGGGTTTTCTCGGCCTCGTCGCTGGGGCCGCCATTTCCACCACTGGTGGCTGGAGCACCGGGGTGACCCTTGGAAAATTGTGGTTATTGATAAGAATGGTTGTGCAAGGGTCTAACTCGCAGCTAAAAAGCTCTGAAACCCTTTTTAAACTCACTTTTGTCAAAAAGAGGTTTAAATAGTTGCAGCTCGGGGCAATTTTCTTAAATTGCACCTGGGGGATGTCCTCTTGCGAGGCATTTGCTCTCACTTGGCTGCTGGTGTTGGGTTGAGGAGGTACATTCTCCTGGGCATTACCCGTTGCTTTCCTTGGTTTAGGTGGAGCTGTCATGAGGGCTAACCACATGAGAGGGGTACAGCATGGATGAGAGGAGAAAGTCATCTCACATCTCAACAAACGCTACTTACTGGCAGTTGGATTGACTGCACAGCGTGGGATTCCAAGAACTGGGACTAGAGTGTATGCATAATTGTGACAATTTATGCATGACTTTAGTCTGTATTCACGACTACCTTTGGTTGACGTGAGAAATTGAATTCTTGTACTGAAAAGTGATAATAATGTATTACCACGGTTGCGAAACATAACCAGACCGGTTTCGCCCATTACCTTTACGGTAATTTCAAGGCTTCGTCAGTGGTTCTTTCGACGTGAGTTGCAGCGCACAGAAACTTTGTTTAGAGTGCGTTGCTTAGCTTGGTTGCTAAGAGGAGTATCTCCCGCTTTGAACTCTGCAGACCATGGCCGGAGAGGGCCTCGTGCTCTTCTGGCAGAGGTACATTGACGACATTTTCCTCGTCTACGGAGGGGAACAAGAGCAGTTTGACAGTTACCTGGCTGACATCAACAAGATCCACCCCACCATCAAGTTTACGGCAGAGTGCAACTCTGACCAAGCCACCTTCCTGGACGTCACAGCATACAAAGGTGAGCGATTTAAGGAAACTGGGGTGCTTGATGTCAAGACCTATATAAAGCCCACCAACAAACAACTATACGTGCATGCAACCTCTTACCACCCGAAAGGAACCGGTAAAGGGATTGTTATTGGGGAAGCCCTCAGATACCTGAGAACCAACTCTGACGAGGCAAATTTCCGTCAGTGCATAGCAAATCACAAAAAAGTTCTCAAAAGTAGAGGGTACAAGCCCACCACCACCAACAAACTGTTGGAACCCATCACCTTTGGCATGCGGGAAACCGCTCTTGCCCCAAACCCCAAAAGGTTTAAACAAAAGGGTGACGACGCAGCCAAAACAATGACTTATACACCTAACAGTGTTGTTAGTCTCAGCGGTGGCAGTGTCACAAAAATAAATGGTGGAGCGAAAAGTGCATCTAGTGTGGGGAAATGTGAGGGTGGGGAACCCCCTCTCACATTCGTCACCACCTTTAATGATGTCACACCCCAGGTCAGAAAGGTTGTAAAAGACCTCTGGCCAATGCTGCACGGGGATGCGGTGTTGGGCAATCTGTTTCCTAAACCACCCATCCTGGCACTAAAAAGGAACCCCACAATAGCAAACAGAGTGGTGAAATCCAAACCAATTCCCATTTCTGTTACTGCTGCTGAGATCCAAAGTGGCCAAAACACGGGCAAAAACAAAACAAAAACTAGATGGGACACTGTTCACTTGGCCTCACAAATGAACCCCTTAGCTAAGGTAAACCAGCCTGCCATACAACTAAGTCCTAATTCGAACCTAAGCCTAGAGACAACAAAAACAATAACAACAACAACAACAGAGGGGGAGATGGTAAAGAAAATGAAATGGCCTGTACCCGCTAACCTAAGCCTAACTAGACAAAGTCTAGGGTCTATAGGTAAAAATAGAAATCCCACTAAAAATCCAGAGGGTGGGGTTTTGGGACAGGAAACTGCTAAAAAAAATGCTACCCAGAGGGCCTGTGCTTGGGGCAGGGAAGTGCTAAAAATGCTAACCCAGAGGGCCTGTGCTTGGGGCAGGGAAGTGCTAAAAATGCTAACCCAGAGGGCCTAAAGTGCTTGGGGCAGGGAAGTGCTAAAAATGCTAACCCAGAGGGCCTGTGCTTGGGGCAGGGAAGTGCTAAAAATGCTAACCCAGAGGGCCTGTGCTTGGGGCAGGGAAGTGCTAAAAATGCTAACCCAGAGGGCCTAAAGTGCTTGGGGCAGGGAAGTGCTAAAAATGCTAACCCAGAGGGCCTGTGCTTGGGGCAGGGAAGTGCTAAAAATGCTAACCCAGAGGGCCTGTGCTCGGGGCAGGGAAATGCTAAAGCTAACCCAGAGGGCTTGTGCTTGGGGCAGGGAAGTGCTAAAAATGCTAACCCAGAGGGCCTGTGCTTGGGACAGGGAAATGCTAAAGCTAACCCAGAGGGCATGTGCTTGGGGCAGGGAAGTGCTAAAAATGCTAACCCAGAGGGCCTGTGCTTGGGGCATATTATTAATTTGGGTACAGAACCCCCAATAGATGCCACCCCCACCATGCCGATGCACTTGGCCCAAAAGCCTTGTTGCTCCAAGTCCCTTGCACCACAGCAGATACAAACCAAAATTCCCCTGCCACTCATGGCCGAAACGGCCAGGATCAACAAATGTGGGAACCACTCCTGTAAACTGTGCCCTTACTTGCTGACCGTTAACACGGCCATGAGCAAGCTAAGCAAGAGGAAACACCTCGTGTATGGTAACATGTCATGCCAAACCCAACGGTTGGTATATCTGCTCCAATGTGCACGATGTGGCAGACAGTACGTCGGCCTAACGGTAAACACGTTGGCCGACAGGGCCACCAAGCACTTACAAGAGGTCCGACGTGGAGGCAGTTCCAAACTTCAACTCCACTACAACGGGGAAGGCCACACCCCCCATGACATGAGATTCCAACCGCTCGCGAAAGTGGGCGACGATCTCACGCCATCAGAGGCCGAGACCCAACTCAAAAAGTTGGAGACGATGTGGATAAAGCGTCTAGGCACGATGCAACCCATCGGTCTCAACTACGTGCTTGAAGACACGCACCAAAGGGTACTTTGAGATGTCTACCACGAACCCTCGTACCCGGACCGGTCACCTCAAAATAAAAAATTGGATTGAAAAATTCAATTTTAAAACACACCTTCCGACGAAATGACCTAACGGTCAAACTCGTCCCCAGAAGCTCCTTCCATACAGGAAATAGCCCCTCCCTCCCCTGACGAAATATAAAGCGTGAGACAAAAACGGGAAAATTAAAAGGAATACAAAGTTGTCCACGCGTGAAGAGTGAACCTACTAAAAGAGAAGACAAAGGTGAGAGCGCCTCTCTGTGTAAAAAAAAGTATAACATTGCAGAATAAGAAGAAATTTTTCCTGGCTACTGATGATCCCGAGTGGTTCGAAAGAACTGCGCAAAGGGTGAAACTGCAGTATAGCCTATAAAAAAAACGCGCCACAGCAAGTAGTGTTGACAAAGTAAAGAGTGTCGTGGAACCTTAAAGGGAACCCCTCCTCTTGAAACGCAACATAGGCGTTGTTTGCCGGAAAAATGGTTTGAAGTAAGGGGACTTGTACCGCAACCAGGTTGCCCCCGAAAAGAACTATATAGCAATGGTCAGGAAGTCGTATGTATACTGAGCGTCGCTCTCTGGAGAGTTTAAGACCCGAGACAAAAAGAAAGTCGTTGTGCAGTAGCGGTGGTGGTGGTGGCCAAGAAAGAAATTTCTTGTTTAAAAGCACACCCCCCCCTCTCTCCTTCTTCTTTCTTCTCCCCATGTCTGTCATGTGTGTCTCTCTCTGAATAAAAAAAGCTGTAAGTGGCTATATGTATACAAGGCGAGAAAGAAGTTTCTTTTGCCCATACAAAAAAATATATGCCCAAGCTTATAAAGAAAGTGGAAGCTCAAGATAAGATTTGGAAGAACTGAGAGTGTGTGCATTCCCGTTGTCCATGCATTTTTTGGCGTATCCATGTGTCTGTGTATGTTTATATGCGTGTATGCATATACACAAGATGTGCGGTTCCCCTGCTACAGTCAAAGTTTGTTAGCAGAGAGAAGAAAAAAAAGAGGACTTTATCCGTATCATAGCCATGTAGAAAGCCAAGGCAGGTACGATAGACCACTTCTTTAAGGACAAACCCGCCGTCATAACGGGAAATGTTGAGACCAGGAGTAAGTGATAAAGAGGAAAAAACACACATACAAAGAAAACCCCTCTATATGACACACATATAAAAAAAACACACAAATCTGAAAAGATTGGAGAGTGTGTGTATGTGTGTGCATGTTTCCCTTCCTTGCCCAAAAGCTTGGAGGATGTATAGTGGGTTGTGTTTTCTTTTTTCCCCCATCCTTCACCTGATATATGTCTCACACAAATACACTGCCACACTCATCATCATCATTATCATCATCATCATCACAAGAGGCCTTTCATGTACATGTCAAAGTCTATCCCTGCTTGCTTGACCTGTCTGTCTACTATACATGTGTACAAAAAAGGAATATACATGCATATGTATATACACATGATCCTCCTCTCACACTGTCCTCCCGAACATGTCCATATATGGAAAATTTTCAACCACATACAGAAGTCCCCAACCAACAGCTTCCACAAGCACAAGATGAAGGGGCATCTATGATCACAGGGCTCACCGACCTAACGGTTGGTGGTGAAACAGCCCCCTCTGTCACAGGTGGGAACCTAACGGTTCCCACTACTGCGCTCTCTGCCTTGTGTTTGTTGTCCTCTTGCCCCACTGATGCCCAAAAGCAGCAAGTGGAGGTTGGCAATGACAACCTGGTAGAGATGCCAGATGAGACAGATGACCTCCTAGCCAGCAGCGGCGATGATGGGCTAGGAAGGTGGCTTGTGGAGTCAGTGAGCCAGTCCCCCAAAAGGGATTGGGCCACAGCAGTCGAGGATGAGGAGAAAGATCTGCTCGACTCCCTGGAGGAGGGCGGTGGGAAATCACCCTCTCCTGTTGGGAATCCCCCAGCAACAGCCTCTCCTGCAAAGACGCCTGGGGCACTCCCGCGTGGTATGTCTTGAGGATGAGGTTCTGCCTCTCTCATTTTCTGCCTTGAGTTGACACGTTGTGTACCCCCTTCTCTCTCAAAAATAACCCTAACCCTAAGGTACAGGTTCATTGATGACATATTCCTCATATAGAATAGCTCAGAGGAAGAACTAGACAAATGGGTACAAAAGTGTAATCAAACACATAGTTTGATCAAAATCACTTATGAAAAATCCAGTCTAGAAACTACTTTCCTTGATGTTACCGTGTTCAAAGGTCCTAAATTCAGAATGACAGGCTTTCTTGACTATAAAACCCATGTAAAGCCTACCAATTCAAGAACCTATGTTCACGCATCCTCTTACCATCCAGAAGGAACACGAAAAGCAGTTATAGTTGGTGAGATACATAGGTTCTATAGAACCAACTCCTCCAATCTATACTTCTGGGATCAGGTCAAAAAGCACATTGCTGCCCTGATTAATAGAGGTTATAGCATCAACCAGATCAAAAAATATGTCAAAGAGGCTCTGAACAACCTCTGCATTAGAGCCAGGAACTTTGAAACTGAAGATCCTGCACCTAATGACATAATAATGACCCAAGAGCAGATATGCTATCCCTCAGAGAAGGATGTGGCTAAACCATCCGACCCACAAACTCACACTGAACCTAACCTAATCGCTAATCCGAGTGGTACAGGTATGAGAAGAGGGACAATTAATTCCCGAACCTGCAAACTTATCCTAACTAAGACGGACCCTAAGCTAATCTCTAATCCGAGAAGAGCTGGAGGGCACACTCCGGTCTTAGTACTTCCACACAATGACAATATACGAGAAATTAACCAAAGGCTCAAACAACTCTGGAAAGAGGATGTAGATAGCCAGGTATTTCTCAAAAAACTGTTTCCTACAGTTCCACGGATAGCCATTAGCCATAATAAATGCCTATCGGAATATATCTCAAAGGCTATCACACCATATGAGCCCCGCCCTTACCAGGAACAGCAATTTATGCTACGGGAGCACATAGCCTTAAACCGAGATTATCCCAACTGTATTGGCATAGCACAGGCACATACAGACCTGTAACACACAGGGGGAAATTAACAAGTTCATCTGCCCATAAAAAATCCGCTGAGGAAGAGGTTATATTACAATCCTTATGAGATAATTCCATAAGTGATGTAATACGAAATCCTGCTAATTAATACCGTAATTAAGGTGACAGGGGGTGGTGCGATGGCGCGGGCGGGAAACAAACAAAGGTATATAAAAACCCCCCGAACTCACTGATGGCTCATTCTTGATCTCAAAAAGTTATACACACTCTCGTAGCGGAAACTTAGCTGATTGGATTTTGCCAAACCGGCTCGGTCGTTGATAAGCAATTTTACCGCATCTGGTAAGCGATATCCGTGAGGCGCACGCCCAGGAAATCATTGCTGTTTGTTGAAGAGTAGGTGTGGTCTGATCGATTGACGAACCTACCTCTTGGATATGATATTTATAGGATAAAATCCCGCAATACTGCAGGGGTATCCGCCTTATTTTTTCCTGATTGACCCGATCCGATTGCTGACAGACAGTAGCCTATTGGCAACGTGTTAGAATCGAACTCGAGGTGGTTTTTTTCTTTTACCTGTTAAAAGAAAGCTTAAAACCATTCCCCTGAAGATCGAGAGGTCATTTGATCTCCGTGAAACGCGTTGGGTTTGGGTGAAGTAGGGTTCCCACTCACCCTGTAATTGAGTTTTGCTCTCTTATATCTGCTTATGCAGAGTAGAATGGTTGAACAACAGGTGCAACAGCGTAAGAAAAAGTCGCCAACTGTTAACAACCCGGACTATGGTAGAGAAATGATTGAAAGTAACCCAACTTTCAATCCAGCTATCCCGTCCCCAGATGACGACTGGAGACAGATTGATGAAGCTGTGATACAACAGCAGTCTAGAGAAAGGGAGACGGTGCAATCCAAGATTGCTACAGGAAGCTCACTATCTCTAAGCATCACCCCAGTTGCTCTGAAAAAAGCCAGAGACAACAAAAAGGGTAAGACTTTATTGATGGGTGAAGATAATTTTACTCACCATCATATAGGTACAACAACTCATGCCTCAGAACCAGTGACCAGCCTGACCAAGCAGGCCCCAGGGTCAGCCATGAAGTTGAACCCCATCACTGAATCACAATCCAGTTCAGGAGAAGGCGTGGTGTTGGTCAAAGGTAATCAGACCCTAAATACCAGTAACCAATTTTACCACATCGCCACAGACACACCTCCCCCTGAGGAAACCAGGGAAGAGGGAATTGGAGAAGGATTGGGCAAACTGCCTGATCACCCAGCCCAAATAGCCCCTCCCATCACTATGCAAACCCCTGGAGAGACTGCTATACTGGCAGCCCCCAAGGAGGTAAGTAGTGATGAGAGCCTGTCAGTGGAGACGGCAAATTGCCTGGCTCTCAAAACCTTTCCACAGCACTCTGGTATCCTGGGTGGCCTTTTGGCAAAAATGATTGCCAACTCAGCAAAACCTAAGTCGACACTTGATTTAAGGACCAACAGAAATCACATTAGAGTCACTACGTGATCCAAAAGACACACAGAAATCAAACTAGTCACTGCTTGATCTAAAAGACCCACAGAAATCAAATCAAACTAGAAGCACAAATTGATCTAAAAGACCCACAGAAATCAAACTAGAGTCGCGACTTGATCAACACACCAACAGAAATGAATACAGTCAGTACATGATCTTAAAGACCCACAGAAATCAAACTAGTCACTACTTGATCCAAAAGACCCAAAGAAATCAAACTAGTCACTACTTGATCTAAAAGACCCAAAGAAATCAAATTCTAGTACCTACCTGATCTATAAGCCCCAAAACTCAAACTAGTCGCAATCTGATATAAAAGACGCTGAAAAATCAAATTAGAGTCACTGTTATCTGAATGACCAACAAAAATCTAACTGGAGTTACTGATTGATCTTAAACCCCACAGAAATTATCAGTACTTGATCTAAAAGACCCAAACTAAGGTCACCACTTGATTGACAGACCCACAGAAATCAAAACTAGATCTAAAAGACCCGCAGAATTCAAACTAGAGTCGCTACTTGATCTACAAGACCACAGATATCAAACTAGAGTCACTACCTGGCTTAAAAGATCCACAGAAATCAAACTAGAGACACTGCTTCATCTATAAGACCCAAACAAATCATACTAGTCACTAATTGATCTACCAGACCAACTGAAATGAAAATATCATACAGACCCACAGAAATCAAACTAACTAGAGTCACTAATTCATCTAAAAGACCCTCAGAAATAGAATCACTACTTCATCTCTAAGACCGACAGAAATCAAACTAAAGTGTCTACCTACTCAAGGCAGTTAAGGCCTGGGTATCCTGTACATTGACATTATTTAGTGAAACTTTTTTATTTGATAATTATGGCTTTTATATCTTTGGATAGCCCTGATTGAGACCTACACTTTGATATATACTATGACGCAATTACCTCACGTGATACTGCTAAGGATTATGAAACTCAATTAAAACTTTACCTACAAACGCGGTGATGATGCCAAGGTATTTATGATTCGTGATTTCACCAGTATGATGATCAGTACAACTAGAATACATTTTCTGAAAGACGTATCGAAAATTCATCTCTGATGGGAAAATAATTCAACAAAAGCTCTTTCATCGCCGCCATTATGGCCACTTTATTACGATTATTTAGCTAGCAAAGCTATTGGCAACTACGTCTAACGGCCAAATTGTGTGTAAGTGACTGCTAGATGGTACCAATTTATAATATTCACTGAAAAGGTTCCGCTTCATCATAGCATTTTCTATTATCCTTTATTGACTTAATTTTTGCGCGCGATTGCGCGTACTGTGGGATTTTGCTGCTGAATGTTCGAAAGCCAGTCTATGTATACATATTCATAACACCCCATGTACACGTACACCACAATGAATAAGTTGTTTGTTGATGCTCAGGTTGCCATCAGAGCTTTCTGTACACATACACACACACCCACACACACACACAGTGTAGGGCCGGACAAAAATAGACATAGTGAAAAGAGCTAACACTATTCTGTTAAAAAAAGGGTTAGGGTTACAGCAATTGCCTCATCTTAGGCGTTAAGGACGTGACCCAGGTTAAGACACAGGTTGGCATCCTGGAGGTCAAAAGCAGGAGCCCCAAACACACACACAGCTAGGGGAAGTCTCGGTCAAGGGTGGCAATGCCTACCAATGATTCAACAGATCCCACGCTAACTGGAGGTGGCAAGGCTTACCCTACTTCCCCAAATCAACGGAGCCTGTGAGCCCTCATGCCAGATTCCCAACAACAATGACACTCAGTTGGGCCCGGAAGATAGAATTTAAAAGAGACAAGATATAAAAAAACATTCTTACTGAGAAAGTTAGTGGTATATAGGAATTTAAGGCAATGGTGGTGTAAAATGGAAGGGAAGATACAATAATAATTTCTATATTTAGCACTTAGTAGAACGGCATGCATAATATGGTGCTAAATATAGGAATGATTATTGTATCTTTCCTTCCTTTTAACACCACCATTGCATTAAAATCCTATATACCACTAACTTTCTCAGAGAGAATGTTTTTTTATATCTTGTTTCATTCACTATTTTACTACTAGTATACTTACAACCGGCCCGTACGTTTGTATGACAAGCCTTATTGCCTAGCAACAAAATGTTTAAATTTGCAGCTGCTCTACATCGAAACTCGCGCGCCAAGCTTTATGCACTGTAAATAGAAACAGGTGTCATGTATCTGCAACATCTCAATGCATAGATACAGTGATTAAGTACAACAAATGTGTACGATACCATACAAATTGTAGCGCAGCATTTATTATCAAAAATGGGACACCTGAAAATGCTTTATACTTAGGACAGCTTTGCCAACCATTCGCACGGAGAACACAGATAAACGTGAGTGTAAGTCTCCTGGCTCATTGATGCAGATGGACATTGCGGACAAATATCTGTGGAGTACGATCACAAGGGGAATCACATGCGGGGGTAGTACTCAGTACCCCTATCTTCACTCGACACAGGACAGTGGAATATGGCATTGTACTTTAAGGTGAGGTACACATATAATTCTATCCAATAACATACCAACTAAGCCCATGTCGGCTTCAATGAAACTCCGAGGGGAATCACATGCGGGGTAGTACATCAGTACCCCTATCTTCACTCGACACAGGACAGGTAAAGCCTGAATATGGTATTGAACTTTGGTTAAATTATTTCGTTAGTTCAACCCCATAACATACCAACCAACCCCATGTTGGCTTCAATGAAACCCCGAGGGGAATCACATGCGGGATAGTATATCAGTACCCCTATCTTCACTCGACCCAAAACAGGAATATGGCATTAAGTTATTTGGTTATGTACATGTCGTTCTACACCATAACAAACACCAAGCCCATGTCGGCTTCAATGAAACCATCAGGGGAATCACATGCGGGGTAGTACATCAGTACCCCTATCTTCACTCGACACAGGATAGGGAAAGCCTGGAATATAGAATTGCACTTTGGTTAAGTTATAAGGTCAGGTACACATGTAGTTCTACCCCATAACAAACCAACTAAGCCCATGTCGGCTTCAGTTGAATCACATGCTAGATACTACATCACTACCCCTATCTTCACTCCACACTGGAGAGAAATATGGCACTGTTATTTGGTTAAGTTAAATATCTACACCATAACAAACCAACCAAACCCATGTCGGTATCAATGAAACCCCGAGGGGAATCACATGCGGGATAGTACATCAGTACCCCTATCTTCACTCGACACAGGACAGGTAAAGCCTGAATATGGTATTCCACTTTGGTTAAGTTATTTTGTTAGGTACATGTAGCTATACCGCATAATATACCAACCAAGCCAATGTTGGCTTCAATGAAACCCCGAGGGGAATCACATGCGGGTTAGTACATCACTACCCCTATCTTCACTCGACCCAAAACAGGAATATGGCATTACTTGGTCGTTCTTGACAATAACAAACCAACCAATCCAATGTCAGCTTCAAAGAAAACCCCGAAGAGAATCACATGCGGGGTAGTATATCAGTAGCCCTATCTTCACCCGACACAGCACAGGTATATGGCACTGTTTTTTGTTCAGTTATTGGATTAGGTACATGTAGTCTACACCATAACAAACCAACCAATCCCATGTCGGCTTCAATGAAACCCCGAGGGGAATCACAAGCGGGGTAGTACATCAGTACCCCTATCTTCACTCGACACAAGACAGGTAAAGCCTGAATATGGTATTGCACTTTCGTTAAGTTATTTGGTTAGTTCTACCCCATACCATACCAACCAACCCCATGTTGGCTTCAATGAAACCCCGAGGGGAATCACATGCGGGATAGTATATCACTGCCCCTATCTTCACTCGACCCAAAACAGGAATATGGCATTAAGTTATTTACATGTCGTTCTACACCATAACAAACCAACCAAGCCCAAGCCCATGTCGGCTTCAATGAAACCATCAGGGGAATCACATGCGAGGTAGTACATCAGTACCCCTATCTTCACTCGACACAAGACAGGTAAAGCCTGAATATGGTATTGCACTTTCGTTAAGTTATTTGGTTAGTTCTACCCCATACCATACCAACCAACCCCATGTTGGCTTCAATGAAACCCCGAGGGGAATCACATGCGGGATAGTATATCACTGCCCCTATCTTCACTCGACCCAAAACAGGAATATGGCATTAAGTTATTTACATGTCGTTCTACACCATAACAAACCAACCAAGCCCAAGCCCATGTCGGCTTCAATGAAACCATCAGGGGAATCACATGCGAGGTAGTACATCAGTACGCCTATCTTCACTCGACACAGGACAGGGAAAACCTGGAATATGGCATTGCACTTTGGTTAAGTTTTAAGGTCAGGTACACATGTAGTTCTACACCATAACAAACCAACCAAGCCCATGTCGACTTCAAAGAATCCCCGAGTTGAATCACATGTTAGATACTACATCACTACCCCTATCTTCACTCGACACAAGACAGAAATACGGCGTTGTTTTTTGGTTCAGTTATTTGGTTAAGTACATGTACTTCTACACCATAACAAACACCAAGCCCATGTCAGCTTCAATGAAACAATCAGGGGAATCACATGCGGGGTAGTACATCAGTACCCCTATCTTCACTCTTCACAGGATAGGGAAAGCCTGGAATATGGAATCGCACTTTGGTTAAGTTATAAGGTCGTACACACGTAGTTCTACCCCATAACAAACCAACCAAGCCCATGTCGGCTTCAATGAAACCCCGAGGGGAATCACATGCTAGATACTACATCACTACCCCTATCTTCACTCGACACAAGACAGAAATATGGCACTGTTTTTTGGTTAAGTTATTTGGTTAATACATGCACATTTACTTCTACACCATAACAAACCAACCAAACCATGTCGGCTTCAATGAAACCCCGAGGGGAATAACATGCGGGGTAGTACATCAGTACCCCTATCTTCACTCGACACAGGACAGGTAAAGCCTGAATATGGTATTCCACTTTGGTTAAGTTATTTTGTTAGGTACATGTAGCTATACCGCATAATATACCAACCAAGCCAATGTTGGCTTCAATGAAACCCCGAGGGGAATCACATGCGGGATAGTACATCACTACCCCTATCTTCACTCGACCCAAAACAGGAATATGGCATTAAGTGGTCGTTCTTCACAATAACAAACCAACCAATCCCATGTCGGCTTCAAAGAAAACCCCGAAGAGAATCACATGCGGGGTAGTATATCAGTAGCCCTATCTTCACCCGACACAGCACAGGTATATATGGCACTGTTTTTTGTTCAGTTATTGGATTAGGTACATGTCGTCTACACCATAACAGACCAACCAATCCCATGTCGGCTTCAATGAAACCCCGAGGGGAATCACATGCTGGATACTACATCGCTACCCCTATCTTCACTCGACACAAGACAGAAATATGGCGTTGATTTTTGGTTATTTGGTTAAGTTCATGTACATGTAGTTCTACACCATAACAAACCAACCAAACCCATGTCGGCTTCAATGAAACCCCGAGGGGAATCACATGCGGGGTAGTACATCAGTACCCCTATCTTCACTCGACACAGGACAGGTAAAGCCTGAATATGGTATTGCACTTTGGTTAAGTTATTTGGTTAGTTCTACCCCATAACATACCAACCAACCTCATGTTGGCTTCAATGAAACCCCGAGGGGAATCACATGCGGGATAGTACATCACTACCCCTATCTTCACTCGACCCAAAACAGGAATATGGCATTAAGTGGTCGTTCTTCACAATAACAAACCAACCAATCCCATGTCGGCTTCAAAGAAAACCCCGAAGAGAATCACATGCGGGGTAGTATATCAGTAGCCCTATCTTCACCCGACACAGCACAGGTATATATGGCACTGTTTTTTGTTCAGTTATTGGATTAGGTACATGTCGTCTACACCATAACAGACCAACCAATCCCATGTCGGCTTCAATGAAACCCCGAGGGGAATCACATGCTGGATACTACATCGCTACCCCTATCTTCACTCGACACAAGACAGAAACATGGCGTTGATTTTTGGTTATTTGGTTAAGTTCATGTACATGTGGTTCTACACCATAACAAACCAACCAAACCCATGTCGGCTTCAATGAAACCCCGAGGGGAATCACATGCGGGGTAGTACATCAGTACCCCTATCTTCACTCGACACAGGACAGGTAAAGCCTGAATATGGTATTGCACTTTGGTTAAGTTATTTGGTTAGTTCTACCCCATAACATACCAACCAACCTCATGTTGGCTTCAATGAAACCCCGAGGGGAATCACATGCAGGATAGTACATCACTACCCCTATCTTCACTCGACCCAAAACAGGAATATGGCATTAAGTGGTCGTTCTTCACAATAACAAACCAACCAATCC
This sequence comes from Spongilla lacustris, assembly GCA_949361645.1. Lineage (NCBI taxonomy): Eukaryota > Metazoa > Porifera > Demospongiae > Spongillida > Spongillidae > Spongilla > Spongilla lacustris. Next base: position 61,618 of record OX442431.1, read on the forward strand.
CATGTCGGCTTCAAAGAAAACCCCGAAGAGAATCACATGCGGGGTAGTATATCAGTAGCCCTATCTTCACCCGACACAGCACAGGTATATATGGCACTGTTTTTTGTTCAGTTATTGGATTAGGTACATGTCGTCTACACCATAACAGACCAACCAATCCCATGTCGGCTTCAATGAAACCTCGAGGGGAATCACATGCTGGATACTACATCGCTACCCCTATCTTCACTCGACACAAGACAGAAATATGGCGTTGATTTTTGGTTATTTGGTTAAGTGCATGTACATGTAGTTCTACACCATAACAAACCATGTCGGCTTCAATGAAACCCCGAGGGGAATCACATGCGGGGTAGTACATCAGTACCCCTATCTTCACTCGACACAGGACAGGTAAAGCCTGAATATGGTATTGCACTTTGGTTAAGTTATTTGGTTAGTTCTACCCCATAACATACCAACTAACCTCATGTTGGCTTCAATGAAACCCCGAGGGGAATCACATGCGGGATAGTATATCACTGCCCCTATCTTCACTCGACCCAAAACAGGAATATGGCATTAAGTTATTTACATGTCGTTCTACACCATAACAAACCAACCAAGCCCAAGCCCATGTCGGCTTCAATGAAACCATCAGGGGAATCACATGCGGGGTAGTACATCAGTACCCCTATCTTCACTCGACACAGGACAGGGAAAGCCTGGAATATGGCATTGCACTTTGGTTAAGTTATAAGGTCAGGTACACATGTAGTTCTACACCATAACAAACCAACCAAGCTCATGTCGGCTTCAAAGAAACCCCGAGTTGAATCACGTGCTAGATACTACATCACTAGTGACTCCTATCTATGAAACCCCGAGGGGAATCACATGCAGGGTAGTACATCAGTACCCCTATCTTCACTCAACACAGGACAGGTAAAGTCTGAATAAGATATTGCTCTTTGGTTAAGTTATTTGGTTAACGGTTTCATGCCGAATACGCTGATCAGCGTAAAATTTTTATATACGGTTCGTGACGATTACGAGGAACAGCGTACCAGCTGCCCCTCTCTGTTCAAAAGTTTTGTTTTGCGACTCGTAGGACGTGGATTGGAAACTTCGCCGACTGGAAATACTCAACATTCGTCTGGCTATCTAAAACTACAATGGTCAACCACAGGTACCGTTCGATAATTAGTTTCTAATTAGTTTCAAGACACGCCCTATTTCTAAGTGTGCCCACCGTTAAAGCTGCTGTACTTGTTATGGACTACGAAGCGTCTAAAGCTTAGCCGAAACCTTATACACTATGAAGGCTATCTACTGGTACTTATAACTGGTTAATACCTGAATAGGAAGCGTCAAAAAAGCTAAACAACTACTCTTTCACGTACCTATCTTTCAAGCCGCACGGACGGCTTGTTTTCTATAGTATGAAACCACTTCATGGACACAGAATCGTAGCGCTAACATTCCTTTTCCAAGAATATGTGAAGAACATTACAAAAGGACGCTCCGTTCAAACATTATTCGCTCGTATATCACTCCATTTCAAACAAACTTCGTAATAATTAGTTACCAGCATGACGCGTATATTTGTTAATTGGATTGTAGGCATTAAACCGTTAAGTACATGTAGTTCTACACCATAAAAACCCAACCAAACCCATGTCAGCTTCAATGAAACCCCGAGGGGAATCACATGCGGGGTAGCACATCACTACCCCTATCTTCACTCGACACAGGACAGGTAAAGCCTGAATATGGTATTGCACTTTGGTTAAGTTATTTGGTTAAGTACATGCAATAACAAACCAAACAAACTTATGTCGGCTTCAATGAAACCCCGAGAGGAATCACATGCGGGGTAGTACATCACTACCCCTATCTTCACTCGACACAGGACAGGTAAAGCCTGAATATGGTATTGCACTTTGGTTAAGTTATTTGGTTAAGTACATGTAGTTCTACACCATAACAAACCAACCAAACCCATGTCGGCTTCAATAAAACCCCGAGGAGAATCACATGCAGGATAGTATATCACTACCCCTATCTTCACTCGACCCAAAACAGGAATATGGCATTAAGTTATTTGGGTAAGGGTAACATGTCGTTCTACACAATAGCAAACCAACCAATCCCATGTAGGCCTCAATGAAACCCCGAAGGGAATCACATGCGTGGTACTACATCAGTAGTCCTATCTTCACCCGACACAGAACAGGTATATGGCATTGTTTTTTGGATTAGGTACATGTAGTCTACACCAACCAATCCCATGTCGGCTTCAATGAAACCCCGAGGGGAATCACATGCGGGGTAGTACATCAGTACCCCTATCTTCACTCGACACAGGACAGTGGAATATGGCATTGTACTTTAAGGTCAGGCACACATATAGTTCTACCCAATAACATTCCAACTAAGCCCATGTCGGATTCAATGAAACTCCAAGGGGAATCACATGCAGGATAGTACATCAGTACACAGGAAATGGCATTGTATTTTTAATTCAGTGATTAGGTTAGGTACATGTGGTTCTACACCATAACAAACCAACCAAGCCCATGTCGGCTTCAATGAAACCCCGAGGGGATTCACATGCGGGGTAGTACATCAGTACCCCTATCTTCACTCGACACAGGACAGGGAAAGCCTGGAATATGGCATTGCACTTTGGTTGTTATAAGGTCAGGTACACATGTAGTTCTACCCCATAACAAACCAACCAAGCCCATGTTGGCTTCAATGAAACCCCGAGGGGAATCACATGCTAGATACTACATCACTACCCCTATCTTCACTCGACACAAGACAGAAATATGGCGTTGTTTTCTGGTTATTTGTTTAAGTACATGTACATGTAGTTCTACACCATAACAAACCAACCAAACCCATGTCGGCTTCAATGAAACCCCGAGGGGAATCACATGCGGGGTAGTACATCAGTACCCCTATCTTCACTCGACACAGGACAGGTAAAGCCTGAATATGGTATTGCACTTTGGTTAAGTTATTTGGTTAGTTCTACCCCATAACATACCAACCAAGCCCATGTTGGCTTCAACGAAACCCCCAGGGGAATCACATGCGAGATAGTACCCCTATCTTCACTCGACCCAAAACAGGAATATGGCATTAAGTTATTCGGTTAAGGGTAACATGTCGTTCTACACAATAACAAACCAACCAATCCCATGTCGGCTTCAATGAAACGCCGAAGGGAATCACATGCATGGTAGTACCTCAGTAGCCCTATCTTCACCCGACACAGGACAGGTATATGGCACTGTTTTTTGTTCAGTTATTGGATTAGGTACATGTAGTCTACACCATAACAAACCAACCAATTCCAAGTCGGCTTCAATGAAACCCCGAGGGGAATCACATGCGGGGTAGTACATCAGTACCCCTACCTTCAGTCGACACAGGACAGTGGAATATGGCATTGTACTTTAAGGTCAGGTACACATATAGTTCTACCCAATAACATTCCAACTAAGCCCATGTCGGATTCAATGAAACTCCAAGGGGAATCACATGCAGGATAGTACATCAGTACACCTATCATAACTCAACACAGGACAGGAAATGGCATTGTATTTTTAATTCAGTGATTAGGTTAGGTACATGTGGTTCTACACCATTACAAACCAACCAAGCCCATGTCGGCTTCAATGAAACCCCGAGGGGATTCACATGCGGGGTAGTACATCAGTACCCCTATCTTCACACGACACAGGACAGGGAAAGCCTGGAATATGGCATTGCACTTTGGTTGTTATAAGGTCAGGTACACATGTAGTTCTACCCCATAACAAACCAACCAAGCCCATGTCGGCTTCAATGAAACCCCGAGGGGAATCACATGCTGGATACTACATCACTACCCCTATCTTCACTCGACACAAGACAGAAATATGGCGTTGTTTTCTGGTTATTTGTTTAAGTACATGGACATGTAGTTCTAAACCATAACAAACCAACCAAACCCATGTCGGCTTCAATGAAACCCCGAGGGGAATCACATGCGGGGTAGTACATCAGTACCCCTATCTTCACTCGACACAGGACAGGTAAAGCCTGAATATGGTATTGCACTTTGGTTAAGTTATTTTGTTAGGTACATGTAGTTCTTCCCCATAATATACCAACCAAGCCCAGGTTGGCTTCAATGAAACTCCGAAGGGAATCACATGCGGGATAGTATATCACTACCCCTATCTTCACGCAACCCAAAACAGGAATATGGCATTAAGTTATTTGGTTAAGTACATGTCGTTCTACACAAACCAATCCCATGTCGGCTTCAAAGAAACCCCGAAGAGAATCACATGCGGGGTAGTATATCAGTCACTGTTTTTTGTTAGGTTATTGGATTAGGTACATGTAGTATCTACACCATAACAAACCAACCAAACCCATGTCGGCTTCAATGAAACCCCGAGGGGAATCACATGCGGGGTAGTACATCAGTACCCGTATCTTCACTCGACACAGGACAGGTAAAGCCTGAATATGATATTGCACTTTGGTTAAGTTATTTTGTTAGGTACATGTAGTTCTTCCCCATAACATACCAACCAAGCCCATGTTGGCTTCAATGAAACCCCGAAGGGAATCACATGCGGGATAGTATATCACTACCCCTATCTTCACGCGACCCAAAACAGGAATATGGCATTAAGTTATTTGGTTAAGTACATGTCGTTCTACACAATAACAAACCAACCAATCCCATGTCGACTTCAAAGAAACCCCGAAGAGAATCACATGCGGGATAGTATATCAGTAGCCCTATCTTCACCCGACACAGGACACTGTTTTTTGTTAGGTTATTGGATTAAAAACATGTAGTATCTACACCATAACAAACCAACCAAACCCATGTCGGCTTCAATGAAACCCCGAGGGGAATCACATGCGGGGTAGTACATCAGTACCCGTATCTTCACTCGACACAGGACAGGTAAAGCCTGAATATGGTATTGCACTTTGGTTAAGTTATTTGGTTAGTTCTACCCCATAACATACCAACCAAGCCCATGTTGGCTTCAACGAAACCCCAGGGGAATCACATGCGAGATAGTATATCACTACCCCTATCTTCACTCGACCCAAAACAGGAATATGGATTTAAGTTATTTGGTTAAGGGTAACACGTCGTTCTACACAATAACAAACCAACCAATCCCATGTCGGCTTCAATGAAACGCCGAAGGGAATCACATGCATGGTAGTACCTCAGTAGCCCTATCTTCACCCGACACAGGACAGGTATATGGCACTGTTTTTTGTTCAGTTATTGGATTAGGTACATGTAGTCTACACCATAACAAACCAACCAATCCCATGTCGGCTTCAATGAAACCCCGAGGGGAATCACATGCGGGGTAGTACATCAGTACCCCTATCTTCACTCGACACAGGACATAGGAATATGGCATTGTACTTTAAGGTGAGATACACATAGAGTTCTACCCAATAACATACCAACAAAGCCCAAAAATCAACGGAGCCTGTGAGCCCTCATGCCAGATTCCCAAGAACAATGACACTCAGTTGGGCCCAGAAGATAGAGAGAGTTTAAAAGAGATAAGATGGGTGAAGACATGAATTTAAATACAGGATAAGTGATTAAGATGAATTGTACACTACAGGGTGAAGATACAATAAATAAATAGAAACAGGTGTCATGAATCTGCAACATCTCGATGCATAGATATGGTGATTTAGTACGACAAATGTGTAGGGTACCATACAAATTGTAGCGCAGCATTAAATGTCAAAAAATGGGACACCTGAAAATGCTTTATACTTAGGACAGCTTTGCCAACCATTCGCACGGAGAACACAGATCAATTGCTTGTAAGTCTCCTGGCTCATTGAGGCAGATGGACATTGCGGACAAATGTCTGCGGAGTACGATCAGTTTAGGCTGGCTGCCATGGGGATCTAAGCTACATGTAATGCTGCTCTTTGAATGCATAGGAACCATACACACTTGTGCATAGCTCTACATGTACATAACTATTAATAAACAGTACATGCACACACATTCAGCACACCATCTCGGTCAAGGGCGGCACTGCTTACCAATGATGCAACAGACGCAATAAATAGATACAAATTGATAAGAATAAAATTCAAAGTTAGATTACTGTTATGGGATTTATAGGGATAGATATTAGATTCCCAAAAGAGTCATGATCAAGCGAAGCCAACACAATTAAGGAATTAGCGATGCTGTCTATGCCTTACAGCAATCGCCTCATCTTAGGCATTAAGGATGTGACCCAGGTTAAGACACAGGTTGGCATCCTGGAGGTCAAAAACAGGAGCCCCAAACACACACACAGCTAGGGGAAGTCTCGGTCAAGGGTGGCAATGCCTACCAATGATGCAACAGATCCCACGCTAACTGGCGGTGGCAAGGCTTACCCCACTTCCCCAAAATCAACAGAGCCTGTGAGCCCTCATGCCAGATTCCCAAGAACAATGACACTCAGTTGGGCCCGGAAGATAGAGAGAGTTTAAAAGAGATAGGATGGGTGAAGACAAGAATTTAAATATACGGGGTGCTTGGGGATAAGTGATTAAGGTCAATTGTACACTATAGGGTGAAGATACAATAAATAAATAGAAACAGGTGTCATGAATCTGCAACATCTTGATGCATAGATATGGTGTTTTAGTACGACAAATGTGTACAGTACCATACAAATTGTAGCGCAGCATTAAATGTCAAAAAAAGGGACACCTGAAAATGCTTTATACTTAGGACAGCTTTGCCAACCATTCGCACGGAGAACACAGATCAATTGCTTGTAAGTCTCCTGGCTCATTGAGGCAGATGGACATTGCGGACAAATGTCTGTGGAGTACGATCAGTTTAGGCTGGCTGCCACGGGGATTAAGCTACATGTAATGCTGCTCTTTGAATGCATAGGAACCATACACACTTGTGCATAGCTCTACATGAACATAACTATTAATAAACAGTACATGCACACACATTCAGCACACCATCTCGGTCAAGGGCGGCACTGCTTACCAATGATGCAACAGACGCAATAAATACATACAAATTGATAAGAATAAAATTCAAAGTTAGATTACTGTTATGGGATTTATAGGGATAGATATTAGATTCCCAAAAGAGTCAAGATCAAGGGAAGCCAACACAATTAAGGAATTAGCGATGCTGTCTATGCCTTACAGCAATCGCCTCATCTTAGGCATTAAGGACGTGACCCAGGTTAAGACACAGGTTGGCATCCTGGAGGTCAAAAGCAGGAGCCCCAAACACACACACAGCTAGGGGAAGTCTCGGTCAAGGGTGGCAATGCCTACCAATGATGCAACAGATCCCACGCTAACTGGCGGTGGCAAGGCTTACCCCACTTCCCCAAAATCAACGGAGCCTGTGAGCCCTCATGCCAGATTCCCAAGATCAATGACACTCAGTTGGGCTCGGAAGATAGAGTTTAAAAGACATAAGATTGGTGAAGACAAGAATTTAAATATACGGGGTGCTTGGGGATAAGTGATTAAGGTCAATTGTACACTATAGGGTGAAGATACAATAAATAAATAGAAACAGGTGTCATGAATCTGCAACATCTTGATTGCATAGATATGGTGATTTAGTACGACAAATGTGTACGGTACCATACAAATTGTAGCGCAGCATTAAATGTCAAAAAATGGGACACCTGAAAATGCTTTATACTTAGGACAGCTTTGCCAACCATTCGCACGGAGAACACAGATCAATTGCTTGTAAGTCTCCTGGCTCATTGAGGCAGATGGACATTGCGGACAAATGTCTGTGGAGTACGATCAGTTTAGGCTGGCTGCCACGGGGATTAAGCTACATGTAATGCTGCTCTTTGAATGCATAGGAACCATACACACTTGTGCATAGCTCTACATGAACATAACTATTAATAAACAGTACATGCACACACATTCAGCACACCATCTCGGTCAAGGGCGGCACTGCTTACCAATGATGCAACAGACGCAATAAATACATACAAATTGATAAGAATAAAATTCAAAGTTAGATTACTGTTATGGGATTTATAGGGATAGATATTAGATTCCCAAAAGAGTCATGATCAAGCGAAGCCAACACAATTAAGGAATTAGCGATGCTGTCTATGCCTTACAGCAATCGCCTCATCTTAGGCATTAAGGATGTGACCCAGGTTAAGACACAGGTTGGCATCCTGGAGGTCAAAAACAGGAGCCCCAAACACACACACAGCTAGGGGAAGTCTCGGTCAAGGGTGGCAATGCCTACCAATGATGCAACAGATCCCACGCTAACTGGCGGTGGCAAGGCTTACCCCACTTCCCCAAAATCAACAGAGCCTGTGAGCCCTCATGCCAAATTCCCAAGAACAATGACACTCAGTTGGGCCCGGAAGATAGAGAGAGTTTAAAAGAGATAGGATGGGTGAAGACAAGAATTTAAATATACGGGGTGCTTGGGGATAAGTGATTAAGGTCAATTGTACACTATAGGGTGAAGATACAATAAATAAATAGAAACAGGTGTCATGAATCTGCAACATCTTGATTGCATAGATATGGTGATTTAGTACGACAAATGTGTACGGTACCATACAAATTGTAGCGCAGCATTAAATGTCAAAAAATGGGACACCTGAAAATGCTTTATACTTAGGACAGCTTTGCCAACCATTCGCACGGAGAACACAGATCAATTGCTTGTAAGTCTCCTGGCTCATTGAGGCAGATGGACATTGCGGACAAATGTCTGTGGAGTACGATCAGTTTAGGCTGGCTGCCACGGGGATTAAGCTACATGTAATGCTGCTCTTTGAATGCATAGGAACCATACACACTTGTGCATAGCTCTACATGAACATAACTATTAATAAACAGTACATGCACACACATTCAGCACACCATCTCGGTCAAGGGCGGCACTGCTTACCAATGATGCAACAGACGCAATAAATACATACAAATTGATAAGAATAAAATTCAAAGTTAGATTACTGTTATGGGATTTATAGGGATAGATATTAGATTCCCAAAAGAGTCAAGATCAAGGGAAGCCAACACAATTAAGGAATTAGCGATGCTGTCTATGCCTTACAGCAATCGCCTCATCTTAGGCATTAAGGACGTGACCCAGGTTAAGACACAGGTTGGCATCCTGGAGGTCAAAAGCAGGAGCCCCAAACACACACACAGCTAGGGGAAGTCTCGGTCAAGGGTGGCAATGCCTACCAATGATGCAACAGATCCCACGCTAACTGGCGGTGGCAAGGCTTACCCCACTTCCCCAAAATCAACGGAGCCTGTGAGCCCTCATGCCAGATTCCCAAGATCAATGACACTCAGTTGGGCTCGGAAGATAGAGTTTAAAAGACATAAGATTGGTGAAGACAAGAATTTAAATATACGGGGTGCTTGGGGATAAGTGATTAAGGTCAATTGTACACTATAGGGTGAAGATACAATAAATAAATAGAAACAGGTGTCATGAATCTGCAACATCTTGATTGCATAGATATGGTGATTTAGTACGACAAATGTGTACGGTACCATACAAATTGTAGCGCAGCATTAAATGTCAAAAAATGGGACACCTGAAAATGCTTTATACTTAGGACAGCTTTGCCAACCATTCGCACGGAGAACACAGATCAATTGCTTGTAAGTCTCCTGGCTCATTGAGGCAGATGGACATTGCGGACAAATGTCTGTGGAGTACGATCAGTTTAGGCTGGCTGCCACGGGGATTAAGCTACATGTAATGCTGCTCTTTGAATGCATAGGAACCATACACACTTGTGCATAGCTCTACATGAACATAACTATTAATAAACAGTACATGCACACACATTCAGCACACCATCTCGGTCAAGGGCGGCACTGCTTACCAATGATGCAACAGACGCAATAAATACATACAAATTGATAAGAATAAAATTCAAAGTTAGATTACTGTTATGGGATTTATAGGGATAGATATTAGATTCCCAAAAGAGTCAAGATCAAGGGAAGCCAACACAATTAAGGAATTAGCGATGCTGTCTATGCCTTACAGCAATCGCCTCATCTTAGGCATTAAGGACGTGACCCAGGTTAAGACACAGGTTGGCATCCTGGAGGTCAAAAGCAGGAGCCCCAAACACACACACAGCTAGGGGAAGTCTCGGTCAAGGGTGGCAATGCCTACCAATGATGCAACAGATCCCACGCTAACTGGCGGTGGCAAGGCTTACCCCACTTCCCCAAAATCAACGGAGCCTGTGAGCCCTCATGCCAGATTCCCAAGATCAATGACACTCAGTTGGGCTCGGAAGATAGAGTTTAAAAGACATAAGATTGGTGAAGACAAGAATTTAAATATACGGGGTGCTTGGGGATAAGTGATTAAGGTCAATTGTACACTATAGGGTGAAGATACAATAAATAAATAGAAACAGGTGTCATGAATCTGCAACATCTTGATTGCATAGATATGGTGATTTAGTACGACAAATGTGTACGGTACCATACAAATTGTAGCGCAGCATTAAATGTCAAAAAATGGGACACCTGAAAATGCTTTATACTTAGGACAGCTTTGCCAACCATTCGCACGGAGAACACAGATCAATTGCTTGTAAGTCTCCTGGCTCATTGAGGCAGATGGACATTGCGGACAAATGTCTGTGGAGTACGATCAGTTTAGGCTGGCTGCCACGGGGATTAAGCTACATGTAATGCTGCTCTTTGAATGCATAGGAACCATACACACTTGTGCATAGCTCTACATGTACATAACTATTAATAAACAGTACATGCACACACATTCAGCACACCATCTCGGTCAAGGGCGGCACTGCTTACCAATGATGCAACAGACGCAATAAATAGATACAAATTGATAAGAATAAAATTCAAAGTTAGATTACTGTTATGGGATTTATAGGGATAGATATTAGATTCCCAAAAGAGTCATGATCAAGCGAAGCCAACACAATTAAGGAATTAGCGATGCTGTCTATGCCTTACAGCAATCGCCTCATCTTAGGCATTAAGGATGTGACCCAGGTTAAGACACAGGTTGGCATCCTGGAGGTCAAAAACAGGAGCCCCAAACACACACACAGCTAGGGGAAGTCTCGGTCAAGGGTGGCAATGCCTACCAATGATGCAACAGATCCCACGCTAACTGGCGGTGGCAAGGCTTACCCCACTTCCCCAAAATCAACAGAGCCTGTGAGCCCTCATGCCAGATTCCCAAGAACAATGACACTCAGTTGGGCCCGGAAGATAGAGAGAGTTTAAAAGAGATAGGATGGGTGAAGACAAGAATTTAAATATACGGGGTGCTTGGGGATAAGTGATTAAGGTCAATTGTACACTATAGGGTGAAGATACAATAAATAAATAGAAACAGGTGTCATGAATCTGCAACATCTTGATGCATAGATATGGTGTTTTAGTACGACAAATGTGTACAGTACCATACAAATTGTAGCGCAGCATTAAATGTCAAAAAAAGGGACACCTGAAAATGCTTTATACTTAGGACAGCTTTGCCAACCATTCGCACGGAGAACACAGATCAATTGCTTGTAAGTCTCCTGGCTCATTGAGGCAGATGGACATTGCGGACAAATGTCTGTGGAGTACGATCAGTTTAGGCTGGCTGCCACGGGGATTAAGCTACATGTAATGCTGCTCTTTGAATGCATAGGAACCATACACACTTGTGCATAGCTCTACATGAACATAACTATTAATAAACAGTACATGCACACACATTCAGCACACCATCTCGGTCAAGGGCGGCACTGCTTACCAATGATGCAACAGACGCAATAAATACATACAAATTGATAAGAATAAAATTCAAAGTTAGATTACTGTTATGGGATTTATAGGGATAGATATTAGATTCCCAAAAGAGTCAAGATCAAGGGAAGCCAACACAATTAAGGAATTAGCGATGCTGTCTATGCCTTACAGCAATCGCCTCATCTTAGGCATTAAGGACGTGACCCAGGTTAAGACACAGGTTGGCATCCTGGAGGTCAAAAGCAGGAGCCCCAAACACACACACAGCTAGGGGAAGTCTCGGTCAAGGGTGGCAATGCCTACCAATGATGCAACAGATCCCACGCTAACTGGCGGTGGCAAGGCTTACCCCACTTCCCCAAAATCAACGGAGCCTGTGAGCCCTCATGCCAGATTCCCAAGATCAATGACACTCAGTTGGGCTCGGAAGATAGAGTTTAAAAGACATAAGATTGGTGAAGACAAGAATTTAAATATACAGGGTGCTTGGGGATAAGTGATTAAGGTCAATTGTACACTATAGGGTGAAGATACAATAAATAAATAGAAACAGGTGTCATGAATCTGCAACATCTTGATTGCATAGATATGGTGATTTAGTACGACAAATGTGTACGGTACCATACAAATTGTAGCGCAGCATTAAATGTCAAAAAATGGGACACCTGAAAATGCTTTATACTTAGGACAGCTTTGCCAACCATTCGCACGGAGAACACAGATCAATTGCTTGTAAGTCTCCTGGCTCATTGAGGCAGATGGACATTGCGGACAAATGTCTGTGGAGTACGATCAGTTTAGGCTGGCTGCCACGGGGATTAAGCTACATGTAATGCTGCTCTTTGAATGCATAGGAACCATACACACTTGTGCATAGCTCTACATGTACATAACTATTAATAAACAGTACATGCACACACATTCAGCACACCATCTCGGTCAAGGGCGGCACTGCTTACCAATGATGCAACAGACGCAATAAATACATACAAATTGATAAGAATAAAATTCAAAGTTAGATTACTGTTATGGGATTTATAGGGATAGATATTAGATTCCCAAAAGAGTCAAGATCAAGGGAAGCCAACACAATTAAGGAATTAGCGATGCTGTCTATGCCTTACAGCAATCGCCTCATCTTAGGCATTAAGGATGTGACCCAGGTTAAGACACAGGTTGGCATCCTGGAGGTCAAAAGCAGGAGCCCCAAACACACACACAGCTAGGGGAAGTCTCGGTCAAGGGTGGCAATGCCTACCAATGATGCAACAGATCCCACGCTAACTGGCGGTGGCAAGGCTTACCCCACTTCCCCAAAATCAACGGAGCCTGTGAGCCCTCATGCCAGATTCCCAAGATCAATGACACTCAGTTGGGCTCGGAAGATAGAGTTTAAAAGACATAAGATTGGTGAAGACAAGAATTTAAATATACGGGGTGCTTGGGGATAAGTGATTAAGGTCAATTGTACACTATAGGGTGAAGATACAATAAATAAATAGAAACAGGTGTCATGAATCTGCAACATCTTGATTGCATAGATATGGTGATTTAGTACGACAAATGTGTACGGTACCATACAAATTGTAGCGCAGCATTAAATGTCAAAAAATGGGACACCTGAAAATGCTTTATACTTAGGACAGCTTTGCCAACCATTCGCACGGAGAACACAGATCAATTGCTTGTAAGTCTCCTGGCTCATTGAGGCAGATGGACATTGCGGACAAATGTCTGTGGAGTACGATCAGTTTAGGCTGGCTGCCACGGGGATTAAGCTACATGTAATGCTGCTCTTTGAATGCATAGGAACCATACACACTTGTGCATAGCTCTACATGAACATAACTATTAATAAACAGTACATGCACACACATTCAGAACACCATCTCGGTCAAGGGCGGCAATGCCTACCAATGATGCAACAGGCACAATAAATAGATACAAATTGATAAGAATAAAATTCAAAGTTAGATTACTGTTATGGAATTTATAGGGATATATATTAGATTCCCAAAAGAGTCATGATCAAGGGAAGCCAACACAATTAAGGAATTAGCGATGCTGTCTATGCCTTTAAACACAATTAAGGAATTAGCGATTAAGGACGTGACCCAGGTTAAGACACAGGTTGGCATCCTGGAGGTCAAAAGCAGGAGCCCCAAACACACACACAGCTAGGGGAAGTCTCGGTCAAGGGCAGCAATGCCTACCAATGATGCAACAGATCCCACGCTAAGATGGTGGCAAGGCTTACCCCACTTCCCCAAAATCAACGGAGCCTGTGAGCCCTCATGCCATATTCCCAAGAACAATGACACTCAGTTCGGCCGGGAAGATAGAGTTTAAAAGAGTCAGGATGGGTGAAGACAGGAATTTTAATATATAGGGTGCTTGGGGATATGTGATTAAGGTGAATTGTACACTATACGAGAGAATATGGGTGAATACAGGAAGTTAATTAATCGAAATTATTGTACCGGGTGAGTGGGGATAGGTGATTAAGGTGAATCGTTATTTACACTACAGAGTAAAGATACAATAAATACAAATTGATAAGAATAAAATTAGAAGTTAGATGACTGTTATGGAACTTATAGGGATTCCCAAAGATTTATCATGATCAAGGGAAACCAACACAATTAATTAATTAGCGATGCTGTCTAAGCCTTACAGCAATTACCTCATTTTAGGCATTAAGGACGTGACCCAGGTTAAGACACAGGTTGGCATCTTGGATGTCAAAAGCACGAGCCCCAAACACACACACAGCTAGGGGAAGTCTCGGTCGAGGGCGGCAATGCCTACCAATGATGCAACATATCCCACGCTAACTGGCAGTGGCAAGGCTTACCCCACTTCCCCAAAATCAACAGAGCCTGTGAGCCCACATGCCAGATTCCCAAGATCAATGACACCTAGGGGAAGTCTCTATCAAGCCTATTTTGTTGAACTCACATTTGGAAAATTAGTCGGAACGGTACCAATTGCCACAAATACTGGTGTACTAAGTAGTTCAACTCCTTAGACGACGTTTGAAGCTACACGGAATCTTCTAATCGTGCCAAATGACACTTAAATTCGTATCAATAGTGGCTCATGATTGCCTAGGAAAAAGTGTCCTTCGCAACGTTTCATGACCAAAAAATCTAAAACCGCGTCACTTTGAAGTATACAGAGAAGTGTCCACGATAGATATAAGGCAGACTACGACAAATGTCTAGGCGATAGTTAAACTGTCTCTACGTATGCTTTTCCTGACAATTGGTGGCATTCCCACTAATTTTAAGAAAGTCGGTTCGACAGAAAAAGTATCAAATTCTCACAGAACCGGTGTTAAGAGTATAATGTAAATAAAAAGAATAAGGAGGTGTTTAAGGGAAGGAAGGGGGGGGGGGGGAGTGTTTGGGTGTGCTTTAAAATTAAATAGGAAATCTTTGGGAGTAAGCACTAAGGCGGACTAGCTGGATTTGTTAGCAGATCGACAGACTGTTAGCTGGGCTTAGCTTAGGGCACGCCTATCTAGCTGGGCTTAGTTTAGGGTACACCAATCTATCTGGGCTTAGTTTAGCTTAGGTTCAGCAGTATGTTCAGTTTACAAATTATAAAATGAAGTGAAGGGGGGGGTGGGAGATTAAAAGGAAAGATTTGGGAATAAATACTAAGGTGATACAGCTGGATTTGTTAGCAAGTCAGCCAACTGTTTCTCCATCTATCTGGACTTAGTTTTGGGTACACCTATTTAGCTGGGCGTAGTTTAGTAGTATGTAATGTAAGTTAACAAATCAGGGGGAGGGGGAAAAAACCGAAGTACAACCAACATTTAACAATGCATGGCCGTAGTCAAACACAAAAATTTGGGGTGGCTAATCAAAATTTATGAGTCATGATAAAATGATGCATAAGTACGTATGGCACTAAAATGTACATGTATGAAACAAATGTCCCAAATGCAGTGTGGCGGCTTCAATTTATTTATTTTTCATCAACTCAAAGGAATATTAATAGCAATACATGCACATAATAATAAGATACATACATACATAGAAAAACAAGAACATTATGGCTTACGAAGTCATTTGCCACTGCTCGTAGGTTTAACATATCTGTATCACCATTATGCACATGTAAATTCATGCACCAGTTTAACCGCTAAATTAGCTTTCACAGACAAAATTACCTTACATAATTGAATGTTGTGTAAGAGCGGTTGTCTGCGATCACAGACAGCTGGAGCGGGGTTTGTACGTAATCATTATAAACCGGATGCAACTACAACTAAGCTTCGTTTGCACTTGTACGGTGTTGATAGAAGTGTGCCTTCTGTTATTCTACGTCCAGAGCAGTAAAATGTTAGCAATCGAGTACATGTAGGAGGCCGATTCTATTCAGATAAGTATTGCCATTTGAAGGGCGTCACCTCATGAATGTATTAGGCACGAACATGATAAACTATATACACAAACAATACCTAAGCCAAGATGAGGTAATAGCCCTAACTCAGATAGTGCAAGGGTAGTGACAACTTCAGCCATCAGTGACTATGGGGAAGAAATGGATGCTATAAACATGGAGAACATATAAAGAGGGTGTGCACATCCAACTTTTTGTTTATTAATGTAGGCACATAGCACACAGGCACATAGCACACAGGCACATAGCATAGCATATAGGCACATAGCACACAGGCACATAGCACACAGGCACAAAGCACACAGGCACATAGCACACAGCACAGGCACACAGCACACAGGCACACAGCACACAGGCACATAGCATACAGACACATAGCACACAGCACACAAGCACATAGTAATGGCCCTTGCCCCTCCCCCTAACCACTGTGTTCCTTATGATGTGCAGAAGGGGTGTGCCTGGGGAGGGGGACGTGTGGGTGGATAGTACATTTGATTGTATGCACACACAGGTGAGGGACATAGTGTTGTGTGCTGGGAAGTGTTATGCGAAACACAAGAAAGCACCAGAGTGTTGTGTGCGGAGGCACACACAAGGGAGGGAAGAGTGTTGTGTGCAGAGGGAGTATTGTGTGCACACACAAGGTACACAATGTACACACATAAGGAGGGAAGAGTGTAGAGTGCAGAGGGAGTACTGTGTGCACACACAAGGTACACACATAGGAGGGAAGAGTGTTATGTGCAGAGGGAGTGTTGTGTGAACTACAAGGTACACACATAGGAGGGAAGAGTGTTGTGTGTGGTGTGGAGTGGGTGTTGTGTGCACACACATAGGAGGGAAGAGTGCTGTGTGCGTGGAGTGGGTATTGTGTGCACACACAAAGTACACAAATAGGAGGGAAGAGTGTTGTGTGTGGAGTGAGTGTTGTGTGCACACACAAAGGGAGGGAAGAGTGTTGAGTGCGGAGGAAGTGTTGTGCGCACACACAAGGTACACACATAGGAGGGAAGAGTGTTGCGTGTGGAGCGGGTGTTGTGTGCACACAACGGGAGGTAAGAGTGTTGAGTGCGGAGGGAGTGTTGTGTGCACACACAAGGTAAACACATACGAGGGAAGAGTGTTGACACACCAGTAAAGGGAGTGTGCAGTGGACCTACTCACACCCCTTTCCATGTGAGTACACACAATGTGCGCACACAACACTCTACACCATGAGTGTGCACACAACACTCTACCATGAGTGTGCGCACAACACTCTTCCATGTCATGTCCTCACCACATTTTTATTTATTTCAAACCATTCTTCCTACATAACATTCTTCCCACCTGCCCTTGTCACTTCATCCACACCCTTCTCAATGCCCCATGCCAATAACGCGCATCAAATTGCCATAACAAAAAGTGCTAGAAACAACAAATGTGCTCTAAAAAAAGTTACAACACAGTAGGGATACAAACAGAAAATAAAATTATACAAAATGCATTGCGCAAGCTACACACCTCCCAAATAAAGAGTATCACAAAAACTGGTTCCTTACCATTAGTAGGTAGACATTAGCGATGACCCAACCACGATTCTTTAAGTTTCTAGAATACAACGTGCTTCACTTTTTGAGTCTAGAGAACATGGTAGCGATCCTTTTTAGTCTTAGAAATCAGTAAAATTAACGAAACACTACGCGATCACACAAAGCAAACTTGATTGACAGACGCAGAATAAGTTACATCCTTATGTCATTAAATTGCAGGCATATCACTCTTCTAATTATAACTTGTACAGGTTCAAGAATCTCTAAAAAGCGAAGCATGCGCGCTAATATGCTAAGGCCTTAAGGGTGGTGCCGCTTTATAATTTCACGAGGGAATGCTTTTTAGAAACCCTTCAACCTGTACAAGTTAGACTGGAAATTTAATGACATAAGGATGTTCAATAGCTTGCGAAAACATATTAAACAAATAGATCTTCGCAAGACTGACTTCAAAGAAATTTTTCTTAGGCCGGAGTTAGCTAGGGTATACTACTAGTGCTGGTGTCATAGTAGTGCAGGCTTGAGAAGTTGAAAGATCAAAATTTGGAAATTACAAATAAAGATCTTTCAACTTCCTGGAAGGCTGCTTTGAGACGTACTTCAAAATGGACTCCCGATCGACGGTTGACCACACTTTCTCGTTCTAGATATACGGGCAGCTTGCAATACCGGAATGTGTTTATTTATCAGGACCCACGGTAGTGGGTCCTATGTACCGTGGGTCCTATGTAGGATTGGCTTCGTGGGCGTGGTTTTCAATCGAGCATTTTAAAACGGTAACGAAGTGTTGTCTTTACTCGCCAGCCCGCATATATTCCATCACAAACATGACAGATATGCACATATAACGTGAGCTTCGCTAAACAGTGCCGTTTACTTGGAGTGACAAGTCGGTACCAAAATTCCGCCATTTAATTTTTGTTCATCTCCTCCTACATCTTCCGTTCATCACGTATAACTTGCAACAGGAACGTCGTACGAAGATGACATTAGCTTCAAAAAGTAGCATTTTATTTCCAAACGTGCCTTTCATACAAATAAGATCGGTGAAAATTCTCGGTTGCCTAGCAGCATGCAATATGACGCATCTTAATTTACTGGTGCCAGGCTACGCATAATTCAGTAACGTACGCAGCTGCAAACGCGTTTAAAACAGGCAGTTAAGTCCGTTCTTATTCAGCAAAGAACCAAGCCAAAGAAAATGGCTCGAGCGTTAGCAAGGAGAACTCTGGGTTTAAGATATCTGAAGAACAAAGGTACCCTATCAATCAAATTAAAAAAGAGGACTCAGACTACACATAAGAGGAATCTAAGCGTCCTGTAAATCGCAAGTAATACACTAAGCCATATATTATATTGAACACTCCTGGCAGAGAAAAAAAAATTGGGGAACAAGTACATCAAAAACTTCTCTATCGAGAACATGATTGTTGGTATGTAGGATTGGTGGTGCAAAAAGCAAGGAAACAAGGTACAGTATGTCAAAGTGAGTTTTGGTAGGATCCTACAACTATAACAGTCCTACATTTGCAAATAGGCTTCTTCATTTGCAAATTCAGGACTGTGAGTTGTAGGATCCTACCTAACCTCACTTTAACATGCAAATTCAGGACTGTGAGTTGTAGGATCCTAACTTTAACATGCAAATTCAGGACTGTGAGTTGTAGGATCCTACCTAACCTCACTTTAACATACTGTACCTTGTTTCCTTGCTTTTTGCACCACCAATCATACATACCACCAATCACTTTCTCGATAGAGAAGTTTTTGATTTACTTGTTTACTTATTTTTACGTCCATTTGTGGTACATGTACTATGTACCGCTACCGCGTAATTTATTATAGCATCCTTTTATCAGGACCCACGGTAGTGGGTCCTATGTAGGAATGGCTTCGTGGGCGTGGCTTTCGATCGAGCGTTTTAATACAGTAACGAAGTGTTGCCTTTACTCGCCAGCTCGCATATAATCCATCACAAACATGACAGATATGCACATATAACGTGAGCTTCGCTAAACAGTGCCGTTTACGTGGAGTGACAAGTCAGTACCAAAATTCCGCCATTTAATTTTTGTTCTCCTCCGTCGTCTTCCGTTCATCACGTATAACTCGCGACAGGAACGTCGTAAGACGAGATTAGCTCAAAAAGTTGCATTTGATTTCCAAACGTGCCCTTTCATACAAATAAGACCTACGGTTGTAAGTTGGTGATGAAATGCCGTGAAATGACTCGAGCAGGTGCAAATTCACATTATCGCCCGCGAATTTATCGGTTGCCTAGTCACGTCCAATTATAACGTCACACATGTAATGATAACTACAAAATCTCCAGCTGCTCATATTTCGTATTGCGTTTTAGTGCTAGTGGAAGCATCTGTCTTTTCAAAGCATGTCAACGAAAACGTAAAGCAAAGTTAGAAGCTATATATATTGACAACAAAGAAGAAATTTTGGCGAAGCGGCATTAGAGGAGGCAAAGGCAAAGACCAGGTCTCTTAAGTCTGAGGTAAAGAGAGACGACGAACGACGGAAATATAGAATCGCGAAAGACAATTGGACGCTAAACGAAAGCTCTACCACAAACATGCCGAGACCGAACGATACTGATACGAGGAATCTAAGCGTCCTATGCATTGCAACGAATACGCTAAGCCATACTGATATTATATTGACTGAACACTCCTGGCAGAGAAAAAAATTAGGGGAACAAGTAAATCAAAAACTTCTCTACCGAGAAAGTGATTGGTAGGATGTAGGATTGGTGGTGCAAAAAGCAAAGAAACAAGGTACAGTATGTCCAAGTGAGGTTTGGTAGGATCCTACAACTATAACAGTCCTACATTTGCAAATAGGCTTCTTCATTTGCAAATTCAGGACTGTAAGTTGTAGGATCCTACCAAACCTCACTTTAACATACTGTACCTAGTTTCCTTGCTTTTTGCACCACCAATCCTACATCCTACCAATCACTTTCTCGGTAGAGAAGTTTTTGATTTACTTGTAAATGATATGCTTAAGCCCCCCCCCCCCCCCCACCCCCCCACCCCTTACTACGGCCTTGCAATGGGAGACTACGTAGGAGGGGGAAGCTTTTTAATCAACACAAAAAATAACGGTGGGCATTAAATAAAGTTTGCGTATTTTAACAAGCCGCTGCAACGGACGCACACAGGAAGAACAGCACACAGGGGAACCCACGGGAGGGGAGGAACAGGGAAGGCAACACCCAAAACACGCACGGAGCTGACGACAGAGCACGAACACGCAACTCACTGCAATAGACAGTCCCACGTATCTCACGGCGACGCCCAACAACGAGCATAACTGCAACAGACGCGTTTCGGCGGAGATATTTATATTGGCCCGCACTTGTACCAGTGGCATTTTATTCATCGCGAAAGACTCCCTCAAATTTAGGCTTCGCCTCATGCTAGTAATTGACGCACGTGACATCCGTTCCGCGTGATATAATACACAACAGGATGTCGTACACAGTTCTATTAGTGGCACTACACATATTCCCATCATTCTGTACCAAACGCGTTAATTAGTTTGCCAGTATCAGGTATGATAGCAATAGCCAATCTGGCTCAGATTTTTTTTACAGTCTGTGCCACTACATTCTGGCACATACCACTGTCAGCGTGTGACAGAATGATAAACATACAAGTTTCAGATTGGACACATTGTGTACGGGCTCCGCTGTACCAATCTTGGGCAGTGCAGGCGCGTATCCAGAAATAGAAGGAGCGTATCCAGAAATAGAAGGAGCGTAATTTAATTCAATTCACTTCTATTATTAACATCACTATATAAGATTACCGTAAAGTCCACTCTGCCCCCACCGAAAAGAAATGTCTCGTTTAAACGAGCGTATCTTCGTAATCATGAACGCAGCTGCATGCGTGCCGTTCTTTAAAATCCTGTTGCCTGGAGTACCAGAGCTCTTTCCTGAAATGCTAAACAGGATGTCGGAAGCGTAGTTGGATTCCGTTGACTGTTAGTCGTCCTCCAGCTGAAAAGCGCATTTAAGTTACTACTTCGTCAACCACTTGAAGCCAGGTGCTGATTACATGCACTTTTACAATATAAATGGCTCTAAATTTATCCTTGGCATGGATTCAGTTTCAGAAGTTTGCAGATCTTCTATCAGCAGATTTTACCCACAGTATTTTAAAGCTGCATTGCTGGCAAATGCCAGAGCGCATATCACAACATACTCAGCGGATCATTTAGTGTGCTAATACACTCTTCGGCGGCTTCTGGATATACAACTGTATATGCATCCACCCTATTAGTGTATGCGCTCGGCGCCATCCTTGGCGATTGAAGACATTCTTGCCGATTTTGCCGTTGTATTTCTGTTAAACTATACTGCTGAGTGGGCGTGGTTGCAAAAAAATTCGTGCGCGCTTCGCGCGCTATCCGTTCGGCACCCCGCTCCTTCTATTTCTGGATACGCGCCTGCTAGGATTATTTTAATCATCTTCATTCTTGGGTCGGAGGGGGGTGCCTTAGCCCCCTGAGCCTCCCCCTAAATACGCCACTGTAATACCAGATGATTAGTAACCACATCCCCCATTCAATGTATTTCTGAGGATCTTTTAGATCAGTTATTGATTTCTGAGATCAAGTATTGACTCCAGTTTGATTGTTGTGATCCTTTTAGATCAATTCGTCAGTCTAGTTTGATTTATGTGGGTCATATAGATAAGTTGTGACTCTAGTTTGATTTCTGTGGGTCGTTTACATCATGTAGGGACTCTAGTTTGATTTCTGTGGTTCTGTTAGATGATGTAGTGACTCTAGTTTGACCTTTAGATCACGTAGTGACTCTAGTTTAATTTCTGTAGGTCGTTTAGATCAGGTAGTGACTGGTTTGATTTCTGAGGGTCTTTTAGATTAGGTACTGACTAGTTTGACTTGTGTGGGTCTTTTAGATCCAGTTGTGACTCTAATTTGATTTCTATGGGTCTGTTAAATCAAGTAGAGACTAGTTTGATTTGAGGATGTATTTGATCAAGTAATGACTTTAGTAGGTCTTATAGATCAAGTAGTGACTGTAGTTTCATTTCTTTGCGTCTTTTAGATCATGTAGTGACTTGTGTGGCTTTTATGACTCTAGTTTGATTTCTGTGGGTCTTTCAGATAAAGTTGTGACTCTAGTTTGATTTCTGCAGGTCTTTGAGTTCAAGTAGTGACTCTAGGTTGATTTCTGTAGGTCTTTTCGATCAGGCAGTGACTCTTGTTTGATTTCTGTGCGTTTTCTAGATCCATTAGTGATTCTAGTTTGATTTCTGTTGATCTTTTCGATCAAGTAGTGACTCTTGTTTGATTTTCTGTGGGTCTTTTAGATCAGGTAGGGACTCTAGTTTGATTTCTGTGTGGCTTTTAGATCACGTAGTGACTAGTTCTGTTTTACTTTTAGATCAGGTAGTGACTCCAGTTTCATTCTGTGGGTCTTTTAGATCAGGTAATGATTTCTGTGGGTCTTTTATATCAGGTAGTGACTCTAGTTTGATTTCTGTGGGTTTTTTGTATCCAGTAGTGACTCTAGTTTGATTTCTGAGGGTCTTTTAGATCAGATAGTGAATCCAGTTTGATTTCTGTGTGGCTTTTAGTTCAGGTAGTGACTCTAATGTGATTTCTGTGTGGCTTTTAGATCAGGTAGTGACTCTAGTTTGATTTCTGTGGGTCTTTTAGATCCAGTAGTGACTCTTGCTTGATTTCTGAGGGTCTTTGAGATCAGGTAGTGACTCTGGTTTGATTTCTGTGTGGCATTTGGATCAGATGACTCTAGTTTCATTTCTGTGGGTCTTTTATATCAGGTAGTGACTCTGGTTTGATTTCTGTGCGGCATTTGGATCAGATGACTCTAGTTTTATATCAGGTAGTGACTAGTTTGATTTCTGTGGATCTTTTACATCAAGTAGTGACTCTACGTTGTATTCTGTAGGTCGTAGTGACTCTAGTTTGATTTCTGTGGGTCATTTGGATCAAGTAGTGATTTTTATGTGGCTTTTAGATCAGGTAGTGGCTCTAGTTTGATTTCTATGAGTCTTTTAATCAGGTAATGACTCTAGTTTGATTTCTATGGGTCTTTTATATCAGGTAGTGGCTCTAGTTTGATTTCAGTCAGTCTTTTTTTTAGATCATGTAGTGATTCTAGTTTGATTAATGTGGGTCTTTTAGATCATGTTGTGACTCTTGTTTGATTTCTGTGGGTCATTTAGATCAAGTAGTGACTCTAGTTTCATTTCTGTGTGTCTTTTAGATCAAGTTGTGGCTCTAGTTTGATTTCTGTTGGTCTTTAAATCAAGCGTTGACTCTAGTTTGATATCTGTATGTCATTTAGATCAGGTAGTGACTCTATTTTGATTTCTGGATCAGGTAGTGACTCTAGTTTGATTTTTGTGGGGCTTTTAGATCAGGTCACTAGTGACTCTAGTTTGATGTTTATGTGGTATTTAGATCAGATAGTGACTCTGGTTTGATTTGTGTGGCTTTTAGATCAGTTAGTGACTCTAGTTTGATTTCTATGGGCCTTTTATATCAGGTAGTGGCTCTAGTTAGATTGCAGTCAGTCTTTTAGATCAGGTAGTGACTCTAGTTTGATTTCTGCTGGGCTTTTAGATCAGGTAGTGACTCTTGTTTAATTTCTGTGGGTCATTTAGATCAAGTAGTGACTCTCGTTTCATTTCTGTGGGTTATTTGGATCACGTTGTGACTCTAATGTGATTTCTGTTGGTCTTTAAATCAAGTGTCGACTCTAGTTTGATATCTGTGTGTCATTTAGATCAGGTAGTGACTCTATTTTGATTTCTGATGGTCGTTTAGATCAGGTAGTGACTCTAGTTTGATTTTTTGTGGGGCTTTTAGATCAGGTAGTGACTCTAGTTTGATTTCTGTAGGTCTTTTATAAGCCGTGTTAGGAAAGTGCATGGTGTAGGTAGATTTTTTATAACACTGTCAACTGACAACTATACAACGTAGGTTACAAAAAAAAACTCATACTGTACAGAGAAAATTGTTAATTTCATAGTTATACAAGTATGTGTCACTGTGTATGTAATATAGATTTAGCATTCTTTGAATGTCGTCCACGGTCTACGGTGCAGTTATAAGCCAGTTCTCAAAAAACTACAGCAAAATCTAGTCAATGGAACTAAAATCCATCATATAGCATCAGGATTCATGAGAAAAGTAATAGTAGCCTCAAGTGCAGGCATGTTCAAGTTGTAATTTTATTTACAAGGTTAATCACTGATAATTGGATAGGTGTAGACCAACTTGCTCTTTCAGAGCCAATCAAAGGAGAGGGGCAAGGAGGTAGCCTGGAACATTGCATCAAATCAGTTAATTGCTTATATCGTATTTTACCCAATGGGAGCACATTAATTACTGATTTTGCAAAGAACTGCATGGCCTGGTGACGTGACCATTCTTAATGGCAGACCAGCTTCCTCAAAGTCAAGGAAATCCTTTTGCGTCTTCCTTATTAGCAAGTCAGCCAGGAGATAGTCTTAGTAGGATATACATTGTATGTAATATGCATTTAAGTTAAGACTGCAGCCGTTTTGGATCTAGGACATAACCAACTAGAAGTGATTTAAAAGGACCTTTCTTGATGAATGTTTGATAACCTTTTTGTGTCTTCCTAAGACGGGAGATAGTATTAGTACGATATATGTAATATGCATTTAAAACTGCAGCCGTTTTGGATCTAGGACAAAACCAACTAGAAGTGATTTGAAAGGACTTTCTTGATGCATTGTAGAGTAGTAGCATTGTAATACAAGGAAACCTTGATCATTAAGCCGTTCTGCCTTGAGTATTTGACGCGCGATCGAGGAAGGACAACAAGCGAAGTGCTGTTCGTTCATAAAAACGTCCCGATGATGCGATAACAATGTGATGTAATCGCGGGACAGAAATTTGTACAGGACTCTATGGCCGCGTTTATTAAAGTCCGCGACAGCATCGAGGAAATCTATTCATTTTTGGTGTATTTGGTGTCTGAATAGTAGGTGCGATACATTATTTTCAGCACCCCAATGCGTTTCAGTGAGTTGAATAAATACGACGACATAACTCTCGACATAACTATTCATTATCGTTAACAGTAAGCACGTGACGCTATTAATTCCAGAACTATTTTTCTCTAAGTGTATATGTTTGATTGTTTAATTGCACTTTGTTTTATTTGTCCTGCACCATTCATGAATGAAGGCGCAAAGGAATGGCTCACGGATACGGAGGTGTACAATTAACGCTGCGCAAATACGTAGATGCGCAAACTGGATTCGCAGTTAGTTTTGTGGGTCCTAAACAAGGTCAGTGTCTATAGATGGCACCAGTAATGAGGCAAACATTAAGATTCTGATCTTTAAAGACAATATGCAAGTAGTATACGAGAATTTTTGCATATAAAGGTACAATTACACATACATTTAAAATGTTTTTGAATGCGGTACTAAATAATACTCGAATTGGAATTTAAAATGGCCTCAATACACATGAAAATAGGACAAGGTTGTCCACTTTATACTATTCATAGCTGATGTCGAAGATAATATACATTATCTCTGATGCACAAATTTAAACGTTTTCATTAAGACCATTAACGTTTTTTAATACTTCCTCGATGGTCCGGTGTAGCAGACTTTAATTCTGTAAGAGCTGTAACGATTCGAACATTTACTCTACGCTATGTGAAATCACATATATATATATATATAATTTATAATTATATGGGAAAGTTACAGTTGAACAAACTACGTGCACGTTTTCCCGCTTGATTCGCGCCAATGTTATAATCCCCGCCTCCCCATACATTGAGCGGAACGCAATTTGCCCAAATCATTGGCGCGAATCGAGCGCGAAAATGGGCACGTAGTTTGTTCAACTGTATCTCCGTAATGGATGGCATAAAAATCAACGAACAGAACAAATCGATAGGTATAGGACCTCTCTACCTACAAACCGAATTTGAAGCGAATTGATTACTCCTACCGAAAGTTATGGCGGGTTTGAACCCAGTGGGGTATCGAACGTTGCAATACTGACACGGAGCAAGTGCAAGACTCCAAAATGTATTTTACCATAGAGAAATGGTGCAGTATGAAGTGTTCAAAATAGGAAGGTGATAGCGTTACTGTTCGGAAGTTATGGCAAATCAAACGTAATGCATTTTTATTATACTTTTTTATTATAAACGCTAGGTCCCTTTTCTCGTAAACTTTCCCATATATTATTATAATTATATATAATTACGTGTATAGTAGCGTTTCCTATATAAGAACTTGCATGGTAACAAACATCTCCGTCGGTAGATCTACAGCAGTGGCGGATCCAGGGGGGGGGGGGGGGGGGGTCTAGTCTCGAACCCAGACCCAAATACGTCACAGCAGTGGGTGGATTACATCACCACTACGTTTGTATAGGGTCTGGTGCTTCAACTAGCCAACTGGAATGCAATTAGATCTTATCAAGATGAACATGTCGGTCAATTATCCGATTCAAAAATAATATTCGTGCCTAAAATACACGAAGGTCGGGCTACGCCCAACTACTTCCACCCCTATTCGAAGCGCCAGACCCTGTACCAACGTAGTGGTGATGTAATCCACCCACTGCTGTGACGGGTCTGGGTACGAGACTAGGGGGTTATAAAGACCCCCCGCCCTCGGCAGGACCAGTTATGAAAAATTAACTTATGAATAATTAATTACATGATTCACGAGTTGAAAAACGAAGCATTTAGTGAACGCGAGGGAACTGATTAGCGAGTTAGCATTCGACCCAAAGCGTGTGGGGGAGTCTAAAGCCAAGGCCCCCCAAGCGTGTTTAATTAGTATTACTGCTGCGAAGAGTTTACCTCAGGAAACAGGTAGAGCTAAATCAAGTAGGTATATAGTACTATCAAAGGCAAAACGTGTGTGTCGTTTAGACCAGAATACGGTCACAATGGCTTTGCGTAGTTTTCGATTCGCTATCCTTATCTCACGCAGGCTTCTATATTTAATATTAATCAATTCAAATATTGCGCTTGCTAGCTATAAATGTTGAAATAATTGAATACACTTTCAAAGTATGCTTATTTTCCTAAATGAACGCAAAAAGGCTGGCGCTTCGCCCCAGGCCCCACTGGGGGAGCTTACAGCGCTCCCCCAGACCCCCTAGCTGTTACGGGTGGGGCACGCCCCCTCCAGTACCCACCCCCGCTTGTGAATATATCAAACAGGGAATTTCTGCAAACATAGCACTTCCCTTCAACTGGTAATGATCCAAAAAAATGGTACGATAAATTGACACAATAAAATTCGAATGACTTATAAACTATACACTTCTAGCAACTTCTGTGCATTTATCTTCTCCAATAGAGAACAGCAACGCTGAAAAACAAGGATCAGTGAGATACTACATATCATGTCTATGTCATATCTGTCTACATGCATACACTATGTAGAATATACTTACTTTCAATTGACCTGACGTAGGCAACAGGTGGTGCAGTGAACTCTCTGCAGCCATCTTTACTTGGGTGTTCTTGTCTTGCATCATTGACACAAGAAGGGGCACCAAATTTATAAGGTGCTTATCAAGGGCTGTGGGAATACCACACACAACTTCACATGCTGCAACACGCACTTCAATAGATGGGTGTTTCAGGGTCTAGGGTAGTCATGAAGCATTATGATCAGATTCAGTATCCGAAAAACACCTGCTAACCTGGCACAGTGCATCAAGTGTGCCTTCCTGGTCTTCATCTTGCACCATAAAACTTTGAAGTGCTTTCAAACCACTCAGACAGACTGGTATCTGTCAAGGAAAAATATTCAGTCATCCACAAACATGGTGCTAAATCATTTAAAACAGGAACTAAAAAAACACCTCAACATATTGATATGAACTCACTCGATCACTTGTGGCATATGCCACCACAGCAGCACACACCTCTTCCTTCATACCCAACGACTCAACACGAGCAAACCCATGTTGCAGTAATGATGAAAGAGATGTGGCTTTGGCCTGCAGAATGGTCCAATCCAGTACACCCACATGTACAAGATCCTTGATCACCATGGTTACTTGATCATTTGATAAATAAGAAGCCAAAAACCCACGACAAGCAGCTGCTTCAAGTCTGTTCACTTCTTGTGCTGTGTTCTTTAAAGCTCCCAAAGTCTCCATGATATCTCCACTGAGCTTTTCACTGATATGTGCCCCACCCCCTTCCAGAGCGCCAAACAAAGTCTGCAAATATGTGTTGCGAATAGCAGCATCATCATTCTTTTTAATGCCATTGTGCAATTCATTGAAAACGGAGTCCACACGAGGGCACAGAACAGGCACCAGTTCCTTGAGCCCAGTAGCTGCCATGGACCTCACAGCTGCATTGCCATCATTCAAAGCCTTCACATATGAAGTCTGTAGCTGGGTTACAACAGGCTTTGCAGCAGACCCAACCTAAAATGATTTATACATATCTCATTACTGTACACATATGGGTAAAAAACTATAAACAATGTTAAATTAAGACACTAAATATACCTTTCGGACAAGTTCCACAAGAGCCTCAAGAGTAGCAACCCTCACATTCCAGCTGTAGCGGTCTCCTAAAACCCGTATCAGAGGGCCAGCAATAAGCATGACCACCTTCCCACTGGAGAGAGTTGTACTAGAAGAAAGCTTGATAACTTTGATCAGGACACGTGCACTCTCTTCCTTTTCCTCTGGTGACCCATTGATCAACCCTTCTTTGAGAACAGACAATATTGGGATGATGCCCTGAGAGCAACCCTGTTTCAAGCAACTTGAAAAATGTATACAAAACCTAACCTTCAAAGCAAATCCATGGAGCTCCTTCCCTTGAGAACTCTCTGGAATGATATCCAATGCTTTTCTGAGATGACCAACAAGGTGAGGCAATTCTTTGGGATTGGTTCTCTGCAAGCACACGCACATGCACACACACACACACACACACACACACACACACACGCACACACACACATCAATTACTCTGATTAGTCCTAATTTCTTCGCCCACCTTAACAATTGCATCCAAAGCACCCCATCCTGCTTCACACAATTCAGGAGTCTGATCATTTAGGAGGAGTGTGCAGAAGGAGATCAGTCTTGGTATGTGCTCTGCCAGCTCAGCAGTACTCCTGGCACACAGCGCATTTAGCAGACGCATGGCGGCAACCTTGCTCTGCTGTTCACCCTCCTGTACCTCCTTGAGGAGCTCTTCAATCAGTCCAGATAAGCCAGGCTCCTCTGACACACTCAGAACAACACCCTCTGCAGCTTCCCAGGTCTGCTGGTCACAGGTGCCCCGCAGAGAAGCAGTAAGAGCTGGGATGATACGGTCAAGATGCTTGTTCAGTGCCTCTCCAGCCACAGAGGAGAGCAGTGCAAGTGCTCGTGTGTTCACAGGAGGCTGTACCAACTGAGGTATGAGGTACGGAAGAACCACCTTGCCCTTCACCGATACCACCTGTCTCAGAGCATCCAAGGCAAGGTCGCTATTCAGCTGTGACCCAAGTTGTTCCACTAGTGGCTTTAGCACTTCATCAAGCACCCTAGTACCTGGGCAAATGGAACATTAGGGTAACAACAGTCTCATGACTGCTGTGGCTTACCTAAAGTGGCATGGAGACTATTGAATGTTTGAGCAGCTGCAGCTCGCACATCAGGATGGCTATCACACAAAGCAGACTGCACTGTGGGGACAAGCGAATCCACATACAAGACTACACTGTCCTTAGATGTCTGTTGTATTATTTCTGACAGCCCGATGCATACACCCTGCCGTTCTTCTTTCTTGTCTGTTTTGAGACCTCTTTCAAGCATGGGAATCACATCTGGAAGAACTCTCTCCCCTAATTTTCTAACAAGATCTCCCAAAGTGCGAGCAGCAACCTTACGTTTGTCAGCATTGGAGCTAGCTAAACATCCCAACAACAGCTGAATGAGAGTTGGCAAAATTTCACGCAAACTACGAGCTGTGTTAGTGACAACCACTTTCCACACATGCAGAGAGGCCTGCCTCACTATGAGTGATACATCTGACCGACCCATGTACAATCCAGCAAGTACCCTGTTCCGCCTCTCTGCACCTAGCACATTTATGATAGCCTGACGAGCTTCTTCTGTTCCAAAGTTGTCATCTTCTTCACTCTCAGTGCTCATCTTACCAGACACACCAGAAATCTTGAAGAGAAAGTCGCCAAGCAGCTGAACACTTGAGTGACGAATGCGCCAGTTTTCATCAAACAATCCTCTTTCTAGCTCCGGCATGAAGAGTTCCACTGCAGTGTCAGCATATCTACTAACAATAGTCTGCCCAGCTTGCAGTGCTGTATCTCGAATAAATTCTGATTCATCAGCCAAACCCTAATGGATATTACACCATGCATGAAATTACACACTTCTAATAACCTCTCAGCCGCCTTACCTTCAGCACAGACGGAAGTATGTCAGATATGAATGGGATAAATTCATCCTTGAACGCTATCGGAAGGTAAACAAAAAGTAGGAGATAGCCATCCCGCACATGCGTAGGTTGTGTGAGGTCTTGAGAGTAAGCCACAAACCGAGGCATCAGCTGGGTCAGCCGCTCAACACCCTGTGCAAAGAGCACCTCACTCAGTCCCTGCGCAGCTCCAGATCGGTCAACAGAGGAAGACTCACTCTGAAGAGTTGTCAGCAGCCATGGCAACAATTCTTGGAGTCCCTCCTCTCCCATTCCTTTGACCATGGCTCCCAAAGCCTTTGAACACACACTACGAACCTCTGGCACAGGATCCACCAAACTTTGCTTGAGACCAGGAAGGATGTTAGGTAAATATGGTGCAAGGTCCTTCTGGTCTGTGAGTGTGTACATGTTCCCAATAATCTGGGCGGCCATCTTCTTGGTTTCTGTTGATCTCAGCTCAAGCGTACGCTGAAGTGTCGGCATAATGAGGGCTAGAGATGGAGGATCCACCACGTGGACAAATTCAGTCTCTAACAATGCTCTAAGGCACACCTGAGCTTTGTTTGAAGGATCTGCCAGAGCTTCAAGAAGAACTGGAACCAGATTCTGAATTTCAGGGTTCTTAATTACAGACCCTATCTGCTGAAGAGACTGCGATCCAGCCTGCTGTACTTTAGAATGCGAATCTGTCAGGATTTCTATCAATTTTGGAACTATACTGGGTAGACATGATGATAGTTGTCGTGGGGCACAGTAAGCCATTGCTCCTAGTAGTTCCGCACTTCCAGCTTTAGTCCTCCAGGAGTCCTCTTGAAGAGCAGTCAAAAGGGATGGCAGAATCAGCTTCACCCCATGACTGCTAAGATGTGCCATGATAACCTTAGCAGTGTGGTCTGTCGCCTCACGTACATATTGGTTGCCATCTCCAAAACACAGGAGAAGATCTGGAAGCAGGTGCACCACATAGGGTTCAAACAGCTTGCCCAGCATGTTGCACAATGTCTCATAGGCAAAGAGTGCCCCTTCCCTGTGCCGATAGTTTTTCTTATCCTGCACAGCCTCTTGTAATTTCTGCATTATCTGAAGCTGCTTGAGTGTCGGTATTCCAAGACCCTTGACCAGACCAGCAATTCCGAAAGCAGCCCCTCTCCGCTGACTGTAGTTAGGGGACTCCAACAACTAAATAGTGCGTGTAATTATGTGACCAGTATTATGTTAAATAAAAGGTGGATTGTGCAGTAATGAAACTGGTTTTCAGTTCATTGAATTTGGCACAATCCTCTCCCTCTTCGATCATATTTGGGAGTTACGTAAATAAATTGCCTTCCTGTACTTTTTGTTATTGCAATATTATACATGGGCATAATATCCTACATGGGCATAATATCCTACATGGGCATAAAATCCTACATGGGCATAATATCCTACATGAGCATAATATCCTAGATTGTACAGAATATCCTAGATTGTACAGAATATCCCACATGGTGCATGCATGTTTTGTCCATTCTCCCTTATACTCAAAGGTTCATTGTTATAGTTGTTCTCTTTTGTGCTAGAAAAACTGTGCTGTCAACCGCAGCTTAGTGGTAGGATGTTCTTTCACTACATATATCAATACTACATTGAAACTAACACAGCATACTCCACTGCAGAAGTAAATACAGGTGGCTTCCCCCATCATCAGGTCAATCCACACGAAATTGTACTACCCTGAATACATCATGCTCTCATATTGACATACCACTCTCATATAATATACCCCCCCTGTGATATCCATACATGTGTATATTTTATGTTGATCTGTTTATATAATATGACTTGCTGAATAATTAATCATTTTGGTGACCTTTGTCAATGGACCCTTTGCATGAAAGATCGGAAGTACGATAAACGTCACGTCTGGAGTAAAAACCACAGCGGTTGCCAAGAGACATTGTGTCACGTTCACGGACCTTTGCATAATAAAATGGCAATGCTCGGAGCAATTCCTTTCCACTCAGACATTGATCCTTCGGCCGATCCAGTTCCTGATCAAACTATGCTGCCAACAGTAAGTTTGACCGAGTCTGACATACCCAGAGCCTTTTTAAAGCAATCCATTTAAAAAGGCTACGGGTATGTCAGACTCTGTCAAGCTTACTGTTGGCAGCATAGTTTGACCAGGAACTGGATCGGCCGAAGGATCACTGTCCAAGCGGGAAGGAATGACTCCGAGCGTTGCCATTTTATTATGCAAAGGTCCGCGAACGTGACACGATGTCTCTTGGCAACCGCTGTGGTTTTTACTCCGGACGTGACGTTTGTCGTACTTTCGATCTTTCATGCAAAGGGTCCATTGAAGCAAGTGTAGTTTGAGTCTTGACATGCACACGTTTGGGCCTACAACAAATCAGATTATAGAGTGGCACCCATTGCAAGTAAACTGAGTTTAATTGATGTTATTAAGTTAATAACATCAATTATACTAAGTTTACTTGCAATGGGTGCCACTTTATAATCTGATTTGTTGTGTGCAATAGGCCCAAACGTGTGCATGTCAGGAATCAAACTACACTTGTTCCAATTGATAAAGGTCACCAAAATAATTAATTTTCAGCAAGCCATATTATATAAACGGATCAACATAGAGTATAAATATGTATTGGAATTTTGTTAATATCACAGGGGAGTATATTATGATATATGAGAGTGGTATGTCAATATGAGAGCATGATGTATCAGGGTAGTACAATTTCGTGTGGATTGACCCCATCACTACACAGTACGGCAGTCACAAATACTTATATGACATCATGTTGTCCTTACACAGGTGTCAAACTAGGCAGGTGTCACAGCCTGTTTTTCTGAAGTGATATTGCTCCAGTAAGTTATCACCATCCAACATAACGTCTTTACACACTAAGAATATCAGCCTACGCTGTGCTCTATTTATCCATAATTAGTTAGAATACTACTGCTGACTACCTTGTTAAGGAGTTTTACGATCATATCCTCAGTATCTGATTTGACTGCAGGGGCCAAAGCCGGTAGACAATCAGCAATGGCTTCTTGTACCTAAACAGCAGGGAACATAAAACATGAAACAACACAGGGTGCATGGCCTACTTGTTGAGAAGGTGTATCCAAGTTGCTAAGCAACAAATGAACTACTTCTTTGACCTGCATTTTAAAAAAGGTTAACTTTCCCATCTACCCCTATAACACAACTGGATACCTTATCATCACTTTTGTCCAGGTGCTTTGCCAGGGTGCCCATCAAAACCACTAAACACTGGCGGACCACATCAGCCTCCTGGCTATTGGGAATGTGTTGCATGCAGTGCTCAAAGTGTGCCATCAATTCCACAGTAAGTCCCTTCCCATGCACTGCTATGGCCGTCTGGGCTGCTTGTTGCATAGCCTCACGCACCAAGGTATGGCGATCTGACAAACAGCCAGGAATAATGAACTGAAGGAGCTTCATTGTTTCGTCAGGAGTCAGATGAGCTGGAAGTTCAGCTAAGGCTTTAGCCACACCCACTCTGGTTTCCCATGGATCTCTATACTGCACTACAACAACCCTCCCAAAACTGTCCTTCTCAGGAGGAGGTGTAGCATTTTTTTTCTCATAAATCTCTTTAAGTTCCCCCAAAAATGAGCTTGCAGAGGTGTTGTACATTTTCAACCATTGCCCAAAAGCTGCTGCCGCTGGGGTCTGGATGGTCAGATTGTCTCCCACAATCCTCTGAATAAGCAACTGTCCCATAGAAGGTTGCAACTTATACCCGGAGTCATCCCAGAACCTGTGCGATAATTCCAATAAGCAGTGACATCTTACCATACAGGAAAACTTACTTTGTAGCCAACTTGCTATTGTTCTCATCAGGATCATGACAATCAATCAGTATGGTCACCAGGACACTGAGATCAGAAGACAGCGCACGTTTCCCCAAACAGTGAAGACTACGTAACACAGCATTGCGCAACATGGCTACTGATGAGAGAAGGTCAGTATTCAGCTGCTCCAGAACAGATGGTGAGACCTCTTCCAGTTGGGAGCACAGACCAATGTATTTCTCTGCACATGGTTTCTGCAAAATGGTAAGCAGAGTATAGCAAATTATCACAATAAACTCTATACCATTCAAGCTTTCTTGGAAGCACCTATCCTGTAACAAGTTACAAGACCCTTTTCATTATGAACCACATGCAGGTATTTAATTATTCCCACATGTCAGTAATATGTACATTTAGCATACATCAGATGTGACATCAGTTGACTGACTGCCATCTCATCTGGTGTGCCAAATATAGATCTTTCTACCTTGTTAAAATTCACATTTACCAGGGGGGCACAATGAAACTTGATGCAGCATATTGTCATACTTTAGCAATCTAAACTATAATGGGGATATATGCAACACCATGCAGCCAGAAGTAGTGAACTCCTAACTCCTAATGGATGGCCTATTTCTTACTATGCAATTATTCGAGTCACTTGGTCTATTTAAATGGAACTAATAAGTTACCAGTCCTTCAATCTTAACTCTTTGGACGTCAATATTGCAATACGGGTGACGTCGATATTTGTCAGCTATGTTTTTAATTATGGCTACCGTAGCTTATTAGTCGCCGAAAACTCACCGTTCTTGAAGAATCACACAGTTAGCTTACTTTAAAGATATTACTATGATAAAAAAGCGTTTTGTGATGCTTGCTTTGATATTCGGTGTTTGAAAAACAATGGTTGCTAACAGCGCCCGATATAGGCGGAGCCAAGTGGGCAGGGATTTGAAGCCGTACGTCGTGTATACTATAAAACAGACGACGAAAACGCGATATTTTGTCCCTTGATGTTATTTCTAAGGTCCAGGTTTTTTAAAAAGCTTCGCACTCCCCTATTTTAGTAGAACAAGCAGGTGCAAGACCCTTTTCATTATGAACCACATGCAGGTATTTAATATATCGGGCGCTGTTAGCAACCATTGTTTTTCAAACACCGAATATAAATATATCAAAGCAAGCATCACAAAACGCTTTTTTATCATAGTAATATCTTTAAAGTAAGCTAACTGTGTGATTCTTCAAGAACGGTGAGTTTTCGGCGACTAATAAGCTACGGTAGCCATAATTAAAAACATAGCTGACAAATATCGACGTCACCCGTATTGCAATATTGACGTCCAAAGAGTTAAGATTGAAGCCACTAGTGACGATAGAGGCACCATTACACGTACAGCTGCAGCTGTTAGTTACCGCTTACCTTTCAATTAAAAACCAACACTCCAGTCGTAGTTCTATACCCCGAGCGCTGTTTGGTGCACAAAGAGCGTAACCATGCAACACAGATTGGTTTTCTAATACGTGTGCACATAAATGTGCACTTGGCAGTGAACGCGGGGTGCAATTATTATTGCACATAAATGTGCACTTGGCGGTCAAAGAGTTAATGACATTTGCTGACATAACTGCATTGAGGTGTATACAAACGCAGGAGAGGGCATGGATCAGAGTAGAATTTGAGTTAACTAGTTACAGGTGGGACAACTCAAGAGTATTCCGTCAAGCGTCCTTCTTTGTACTCCCCAGTATCTTTTCTCCCGTTCACAGCCAAAGGCTACTGCCTAGACCATTTTGTTGGGCGTTGGAAATCAACAATGTATCTAATAAATATTCAGTGGAGGCATTAAAACAAAAAAGTTACGCTGTTTTTTGTTTTCTGAATAATGCTAATTAGTGATTCAAAGTGAATGCCCTTACAATCAGAGCAATACTACTGCCTCCATAAAATATTACTTTCAACTTCAGACAATATAGCACTGAATAAAATTTTCAAAATATTTTGGCTGTGAACAGTTAAGAAGTTATAAAGGTTTAAAGTGTGTGAATTCGCTATAATGAGACACTCCCGCATATCTGATTAGGACGATGCGTGGCTGCCATAACTGATGATAATGCATGCGGGTACATCGTTGCCGGTCATTTCTGCATGAGAATGAAGCAGATCAGTGAAGAATGTGTTGTATTTATGAGACGTATGAAGAAGAAACGTGCTGAGGAAGATTTGTTACGTGATGGTCTGCAGCCATCATTTGCTGCCCTATAGCCAGTGTAGTGCATATGAGTTACAGGATTCTGATGACGACTACAGAACCGTGGGAATGATGGATGATGCAAGAAATGCTGCAGCTTACTATATTCCAGTCATGTCATTGTTATTTGCATAAAGATATGAATTCGTGCGCGATCGCACCACGCATGCCTCGCGCGCGCCCTAATTTTAAAAACAATGCTGCCTAATTAATTTTCAATGTCATATATCTTACTAAAAGCTAAATGCACAATCTTTTGGCGATTTATGACAGTTGTTTTCACATCCTTCCTCACAATGGAACTTCTTTTTTTTACATGAAAGTCTCTTCGATTAAGAAAACGAATAACCTGCAGGTCGAGGGGTTATCATTCACTATACCTCACTGACCTCATGTCATCCTGCTTCAAAATTCGTTGCACAAATAGAGCAGTCATGTATGTATGTACCTTTAGTTTTCTTTGTGCTATCAGCTTAATTGAACAGCTTGTTCTTCAACATGCACTTTACGCAGGGTTTTACCACGGAATTACGAAAATCAATAACCAATGACAACTAAAAAACGGAACATTGTAAATTATTTCCAATTGTGTTGGCACTTTCTTCGAGCTTCACCCAGTATATATATGCATCAAAAAATTTGGAGCCAGCAGTATCATTCCGTGCTTACCGAGGCGGACACGTTTAAGAACACTCTTGAGTTGTTCCACCTGTAGCAGTTGATTAAGTTCATTGTGATCTCTTAACCCAATAGTAATGATGCATTATGGCAGTGATGTAAAACAACCAAAAGTTACTCAAGACATGTATTTCTAACAATAAAAAGCTACTAAAGATAGATTGTCTATATGGGAAGAAAATGGCCCTTCGTTTATAATTATAAAATTATATAAAATTGGTATGCATTTGAATCGTAATAACTTCCGAACGGTTACGGCTATCGACTTCCTATTGTCAACACTGCATACCACACCATTTCTCTACGGTAAAATACATATTGGGGTCTTGCATTGTTCCGTGCCAGCATTGCAATGTCCGATACCCCACCGAGTTCAAACCCAACATAACTTCCTGTAGGAGTAATGAAAATGTTTCAAATTCGGTTTGTAGATAGAGAGGTCCTATACCTATCGATTTGTTTTGTTCGTTAATTTTTATGTCATCTGTTACGGGGATACAGTTTAACAAACTACTTGCACGTTTTCCCGCTCGATTTGCGCCAATGATTTCAGCAAATTGCGTTCTGCTCAATGTATGGGGGGCGGGGATTATAACATAGGCGCAAAACAAGCGGGAAAACGTGCACGTAGTTTGTATCTCCGTAAAAGATGGCATGAAAATTAACAAACAGAACAAATGTATCGGACGTTGCAATACTGGCACGGAGCAAATGCCAGACCACAAAATGTATTTTACCGTAGAGAAATGGTGTGGTATGAAGTGCTGAAAATAGGAAGTAGATAGCCTTAACCATTCGGAAGTTATTAGGATTCAAATGCAAAGCAATTTTATAAGACTTTATAATTATAAACGAAGGGCTATTTTCTCGTAAACTGTCCCATATATATATATATATAAGCACCATGAATAATTTTGATGGCCTTTGTCTGTTAGGAAGGATACCTTATTCTGTGGTTGTTATGTCCTTGGTGTATTAACGCTTAATAAATTATGTCTATTTGGTTGCACCAATAAATGGTTCAATCAATGAAATTAGCTATTGGTGGTTAGTGTAATTAATAAATCTACAGGGTGTTTATACACGTCATAATCATACTTCAAAATACTACAATCAGATCTGGAGTTACAAGCAGAAACACCTCCATTGTTTTTACAAGCACATTAAAAAAGGTCAAAACTTTGAAACCACACAATTCAAAATTAGTGTGCCCTTATAATTAACGGGTCAAACCAGTTCATATCCACTAGGTTTTGGCAGCATAGTTGTCAATTTGGTTGATTTTCATTGTATGAGTTCATCCAGTAGTGAAGGTAATATAACCAATTTATCAATTAATTAAGTTATTGTTCTTATAAGTTATTAAGTTTTGACCTTTAGTGACACTTTTCAAACTTTGCATATAAGTATCTATAGCCCTGTTTGTCATACACTAAATTAGCTTTCAATAAGGACTATCTGTGCATAATAACGAAATGTTTATGAATATGAAAGTGAAAGTTATGTTATTGTTAGCAATAATACCACTGAAAGTTTATTTTCTTTAAA
The DNA here is from genome assembly GCA_949361645.1 of Spongilla lacustris. Lineage (NCBI taxonomy): Eukaryota > Metazoa > Porifera > Demospongiae > Spongillida > Spongillidae > Spongilla > Spongilla lacustris. Next base: position 101,172 of record OX442431.1, read on the forward strand.
AAGTTCATTTTTAAAAATTCCATTTTTTGCTAGCAATTAGTCCACATTATTAGAAGTCTACCCCCAAAATATTACAGTAGGGCAACTTTTAGTTGTTTTTTAATGCCTTGTTATATCAGGAAGTGCAAATGAATCTCTGAGCCACGTAGGAGTTCAATTATTGGTGCTAAGTGGGCACTTGCATAGCCAAGCAGTATTCATTGCTCTAAAGTAAACGTACAATCATAACACAGGTTTTACAATCTAAACTATTACTGTTGTGCGAGGGGGGGGGGGGGGGGGGCAAGAAAAAAGTACGGACCCCATCGTCCAATATTGTAGAGCTTAAAGAGAGAATTACGAATCTGCTTAAATCTGACTTCAGGGAAAAAAAGTGCCAGGGCATTTTAAAAAGGGAGCGGAGGGGGTGGTACCCCCTTCTAAAATAACAAAATTCGCGTGTTCTTGGGATTTTTTGTTTCGTGTCAGATTTACATGGGAGTAGAATGAATAGATATTACCTAGTCATAGGACCTCGCTGGGACACCAGTGTTATTGCTATACACCTCCAACAACACTAGCGATCGATAAACACATTTAACCCCTTGCGCAAGTTCTTAATTGGCTTAGCAATGATTGCGAAAGGTGTGGCAAGTACTTTTTTAAAAAGTAATCAAATTGATGATGTAATTATAAGATGACACTATATTCGTGCAAAAGAAAGCGGCTCCTGTGCACGAGCGCTATGCTTCTCCCGAGGAACACTCAGCAATGATCCCGTTGCTAGCTAGTGTAGAGTATTACCATGCAGCCTAAGCCATACACCAGATGTCCCTTCTCCATTCGTTGCTCATCTCTTCCACTTCCTTTCACTTTTGAACAATTGGGGTTATGCTTCACATCGTTCATGCACCCAGCTTCAGTATATATAATTTCAAGGTGCTTGCTATGGTCAGTCGTGCTAGGTTACCATAGACTCTCTGCAGTAGAGGTGATTATATATTCATTGCTAAGTGATTTCTTTGTGCAAATTTGTGGTTATGCGTGAGGGTGTAGGGTGGTGGGTACCCTTTTATGAAATCTGAGGATGGGTGTTTATAAAAACGTTTTTGCCCCCCCCCCCCCCCCTCACTGAAAAGAAAGAAAAAAATACAAGGGATCAAAAGTAGGGGGCATAGGGGGTACCACCCTACTACGCCCATTACATTTTCACGTCTTTTTGTATCATTTTTGTTTCACATTGGATTTACACGGGAGTAGCATTGATCTATTCCTCCAAGCCAAATAACCTCAATGAGATCTCACATATAATCGCTAGGCACTTGTAAAAGCAGCAGTGATGGATTTAACGTTTAAGGTACTATTTAGGCAGCTAAACAGAGGTTAATGGGTTCTAGTAATTCCCCTCCAGTTTACGGGCAGACTCCTGCGGTTAGCAGGCTTATGGCCATAGGGTTTTAGCGCAGACGCAAGCCTCACCCCTCTCTTTGTCCATTGTAACCCCCTTGTGTGCGGGCGCAGGCCGGCTTGTGAGATTATATGCACACGCTGGCAGCCTCCCAGCACTTTCCCTCAGTGTTCAGGAGAGCTTGCCTTCTGTTATCATCCGTTCGCATCGCAATCATCGTTCGCATCACAATCATCGTTCGCATCGCAATCATCGTTCGCATCGCAATCATCGTTGCCAAGATATGTCCGAGGAGAGACGCAAGTCCCTAATGCATCTATCGGTGGAAGTCTTGCGGCTTCTTCTCGACCAGGCCAACCTAGTCTCCACGGGCAACAAGAAGGCCATGGTACAACGACTCATGGAGAGCGAGCACCCAGACGATCGGAGCAACTCTCCCGACAGCCAAAATACCGGCCACTCCGGATCCGCAGAGGAATCCTCCGACCATCAACACTTGTCGAGCCGCAGCTCGTCAGTTGCGAGTAGCATCGCGCCGAAACGTGGTGCGCGTCCTCCCCTTAACCGGATTCGGTCCGACTCCAGCGCGTCGTCGAGCGCCTCTCCGACCCCTGTCCCTACCAGAGCTCACGCAGGTCGCCGCAGAGCTGTCGCCACAGCCGCACCTGCCCGCGAGCTGGACCAAGTCAGGATTCCACCCCGCCGCCGCGCTGAGGAACCCCTCCACACGGGAAAAGCACGGTCTCCCCCTCGCCGCTCAAGAGTGTCACAATCCCACCACTCAAGGGCGCCGCGGTCTCACCGCTCGCGATCAAGGCGGCACCGCGGTGGGAAACGGAAGCACAGGGATAGAGCGGCCAATTCGAGCCCAAGCAGCAGCTCAAGCAGCAGCCGCAGCCCCTCCTCCTCCTCCTCCTCCTCGGGGCGGTCTAGACGTAGACACCGCCGCAGTCGTCGCCACCGCCGGTCTAGCAGCCTCGAGGAGTTCCTGATCTCCCCATTCCCTACATGCTTGACCACACCAGCCAAGTATATAGTCAAGAAGATCCGCAAAGGTAAATTCATTGAATTTGATTGCCTTTTGGGTCCCGGGGTGGAGGAAGGTCCTAATGCCCTTCAGGTGCAGGGGAAACGGGGAAGGGAGACCAAGGCAAGCAAAAGGCATGTAGTCGACTTCCCGTCATGGATGGAGGCCTGGAATGTATTCCTGGCTATACGGGTACAGACTGCTCCCCAATCTGCACCACAGCTGGTGAAATATCAGGCCATCATCACCCAGCTGTTCTCCTCCTACCCAGCAGGCGTCTGTGTCAAATATGACAACGCCTTCCGGCAAGCAGTCGCTAGGGATAAAGCCAACCTCACCCCTTGGGACCAGATAAAGGAGGACATTCTGGTGTGGTGCGCTACCCGGCTATCCTTTCGGATCGGCAGGCAAGGACCCACTACCACAGGACCTAGCACTACTACCACAGGTTCCAGCACCACTCGTCAAGCCAACCCAGCTACACAGCCTAATGGGCGAGCAACCCAGACAGCCAATGGCCTGGAGATCTGCCGCAGGTTTAACCACGGCAACTGCACCAGACCCAGCTGCAACTTTGCCCACAAATGCTGGACAATTGGTTGTGGTGGGGACCACCCCGGGAAATCCTGTACCCGGGCCCCTGCTCCACCTGGGTGACCGACGCATATGCACCCCACTACGACACTCGGAATTCGAGACGGAATTAAGTTTGCATCCCGACAAAGCCTGGGTATCCTGGCTGCTCAACGGTATTGCTAATGGTGCATCTGGGTTTTGTAGGTCCCCACACCCCTCACTTATCCCGCAACCTCATCTCGGCATCCCAGCACCCCCTGATTATTGCCTCCGAGCTGGAGAAGGAAGTGGCAGCAGGCAGGGTCTTAGGCCCTTTCGAGCATATCCCAACTCCGTCATTTAGGTCCTCCGGACTGGGTGCCATACCTAAGAAGAATGGGGGATGGAGGATGATTCTGCATCTCTCTGCCCCATACGGCAGAAGTGTAAATGACGGCATCCACAAAGAGCAGTTCCCTATCCACTATGCCACGGTTGATGATGCAGTGGACCTGATCTCCAGGTTCGGTAAAGGTGCTATCCTAGCGAAGGTCGACCTAAAAGCAGCCTTCAGAATGGTACCCATCCATCCAGATGATTGGGATCTATTAGGCATGCAGTGGCAGGGCAATTTCTACATGGACACGTGCTTACCTTTCGGGCTAAGATCGGCCCCTTTCCTATTCAACCAGTTCGCAGAGGCCCTGCACTGGATCCTCCATACCAACCACCACGTGGATGCAGTCCATTACTTGGACGACTTTTTGATAGTTGGGTCTCCAGGAGCAGATCAGTGCGCGTCTTCAGTCCAAGAGACTTTGAGGGTGTGCGAGAGGCTTGGTATACCAGTGGCCATGGACAAGCTGGAGGGACCTGCCACCTGCATTTCATTCCTGGGCATCATGCTGGACTCAGAGGCTCAGACCCTGTCCCTACCCCAGGACAAGCTAGAGGACATCCTGCACAGGGTACACTCATGGTTGGGGCGCCGCAGTGCCACCAAGCGTGAACTCCTGTCCCTGATAGGCAGACTGTCATTTGCTTCAAAGGTGGTCCCAGCTGGTCGGCTGTTCCTGCGCAGGCTGATTGATCTCTCCACTACTGTGGAAAGGCTGCATCACCACATCCGACTTTTCCCAGAAGCCAAGGCAGATCTAGCATGGTGGGCATGTTTCTTGCCATCCTGGAACGGTCGGGCCATGTTCTTAGACCCAGAGTGGATCACCGCAGACAGTCTGCACCTCTTCACAGATGCATCCGGCTCATATGGATTTGGTGCTTTCTTTGATGGATCATGGTGTAGGGGTCCCTGGCTACCCCACCAAAGTCTACTGCACCACTCGATCCAATGGCAAGAGCTGTTTGCCATCCTTGCAGCCGCATCTACCTGGCACAATAGGCTTGCAGGTCGTCGGGTCACTTTCCACTGCGACAATATGGCAATAGTCCAGGCATGGTCAGGCCAGTCCTCAAAAGACCCTGCACTCATGGTCTTACTACGGGAGCTATTCTTTGTGGCGGCACAGAGCAACTTCACTATACAACTAGTGCATGTCCCGGGGAAGCACAATACCCTAGCGGATGCCCTGTCTTGCAATCTAATGACCAAGTTCTTTGCTCTTGCCCCACAGGCCGATCCTCTCCCCTCGGTGGTGCCTCCGTCCTTGGCCAGGCTATAGACGCACATCTGGAGCGCCTGGTAAACAAGTCCCTAGCACCTACTACTGCCGCTGCATATCGGGTAGGGATACGAAGATACCTCACCTTCTGTCACAAACTTCATGTCCAGCCGGTCCCGGCTAGCAAACGTCAGGTGGCAGCCTTCGCAACCCACCTTTGGCAATCCATCACCCTACGGACTATCCACGTATATCTGGCTGGAGTGTCGTTTCTGCACCACGTCAAGGGTCTCCGGAGCCCAGTGACGGGTAACCCTTAACTGAGGTTGCTGCTAAGAGGCATCAGACGCTCCCAGACGACTGTTCCCCCTAGTAAGTGCAGACTACCAATTACACCCAGGATTCTAGCCCGGCTATGGAAGCAACAGGTCACTCCAGCAACAGGACAGGTTGATGTTCCAGGCAGCCATGTCAGTGGCATTCTTCGGGTTCTTACAAGTGGGCGAGTTTACTTCCACTCCACGTAACCCTATCCCACTGATCAGGGGGGACATCAAGCTGGTGGAGCATGCGACACTCACAATCAACATCAGATGGTCGAAAGCAGACCAATGGGGAAAAGGGGCTCTCATCTCTATTGGCTGTAGTAGGGATAAGTGCTGCCCAGTTCGAGCAATGAACCGGTACCTGAAGAGTGCGTGCCTACCAGATTCCGCTCCCCTGTTCCAATTCAGGTACGGCTCACCCCTAACTGCCAAGGCCTTTCGGGCCTTACTGCGCTACCACCTACGTAAGATAGGCCTCAACTCTAGGAAGTACAACACTCATAGCGTCCGAATCGGTGCTGCAACAGCCGCTGCCAAGGCAGGATTTTCCGAAAGCAAGATCAGGCAACTGGGTCGCTGGAGAAGCAAGGCTTTTCAAGCATACGTACAATTCACCCCTTTTCACACCACAGCGGCAGCAGAGATGGCAAGGGTCTAGTCTTTGGGATACCCAACTTATGCGTTCTTTGTGTATTGATGTTGCATTCTCACCACTTGTGTAACCCCTACATGTATGTTCTCACAATTTACCTTATCGTTGCGCGGGATGTGGGGGGTAAACCTTGGGCAGTCCCCTACCGGGCTTGACCTTCTAACTCGGGGACCCAAGCCTGGGCCAGCGTCCTGGCTTGGCATGCAGGTCACCCAGTTGGTGGCCAGCGCCACCAACTGGTGCCTGTCTCCCCGAACCTTCCCCCCACATGACCTAACAAGCCATGCATGGCTTGGCCTCAGGGACTCCCAGCTGGTGACCAGCGTCACTCACAGGAGCTCCTCACGGCAAGCAGGTCAGGAAGGCGTGGTCAATGCTCAAAGGGGGGTCTCGTCCTGGCCCTAAACCCGCCAACTGGTCAACGGGGTGCGTTTAATGTCAAGGGTACGCAAGCATTTAGCTAAAGAACCTGCATGGGGTCAGGTACTCACATTAGCCTGGGGAAGTTACTTAGACATGATAATTAACCCCCCTAGTGATTGTTTCCTAATTTGGTTAGCAATCGGAAATAACCACTAGAGGGTTAAACGTTAAATCCATCACTGCCGGTTTTACAAGTGTCTAGCAATTATGTGTGAGATCTCAGTGAGTGGGAGGAATAGATCAATCCTACTCCTGTGTAATTCAATGCGAACCATAAAAGATACAAAACCACGTGAAAATGTAATGGGCGTAGGGTAGTACGCCCCACATTTTTGATCCCTCGTATCTTCTTTCATGTACGTCCGATTTTTATTTTAAAAGCAGATTTTTAATCCTCTCATTAAGCCCTACAATATTGGACGATGGGGTGTGTGTGTGTGTGTGTGTGTGTGTGTGTGTGCCCCCACACAGTTTTTTTTTTGCCCCCCCCCCCCCCCCCCCCCCTCGCTGTTGTGTATAATTTTTGCTGCTTCTCTCTCTTAGTCAAAGGTATGTTCTGCCTGTTGCAGTCACACAGTTTATCTGGGAGACAGTTTCTGAACTGTCTCCTTCTAGCATATCAGGAGGTTCAGGAAATGATAATTATGATGAGGATGAAGAAACTTAACTGTAACTGTAACAGAGCCAGCCTCTGCATCCACTGCCATTGTGCATCCAAGCCAACCATACACATCATACATCATACTTACAACCACAACTACCAATAGTAGCGTTCCACCACTTGTAAATTAGTTACCCTTTCTAGATGTGAATGGGTGCTGTCAGAGAACCACATCACCTCCGCAACACTATTTGATACGGGTCGAAAGTAGTGAAGTTTCTGTGTTCCTGGAACAGTCAGTAGTTCTAAAACCTTTCCCTAAGAACTACTTCTTAAGGAAAGGTTTTCTGCTAGTAGAACTGTTCCAGGAACACAGAAGCTCCACTGCTTTTGACCCATACCAAATAGTATTGTGAAGCAGTTCTCTGACAGCACCCATTCATGCACAAGTGGTGGTACACTATTATTGGTGGTTATGTGGTTGTAAGTATGATGTATGATAGGTATGGTTGGTTTGGATGCACAATGGCAGTGGATGCAGAGGCTGGCTCTGTTACAGTTAAGTTTCTTCATCCTCATTTACCAGTATCTATGATAACGGCCGGACATCGGACAATGTCCAATCAATATTGCCATATGTCCGTTTAATCGTATTTATGATCGGTCATAACGTCCGATGATTGCACCGACGATTGCACATGCGTATACTTCAAAGAGCATGGAAGCAGCCTGATAGTGATGCTTGTATACCACAAGCTAAGAAGCATGTGGTCACAGTTCATAATGTTGAAAGATGGAAGGTAGATAATGACAAGGTATGAATCAAGCATGTGGCTCACGTATGAGAAGATGACCACAAACCATGAATGCATTGATTCATTGAAGTGTTTGTGGTGCATCAAGTACAAGGATAGGCTAATAGTGGGGTCTAAAAACCTTCATGTGTCAGCTGTCAAAGAACACAACCTCTCAGAGATGCATAAGCGCTATGATGCTCTTTAATAAGAGCCAAGGTAGACAAATTACCTACATCTAGCTCACTTTCTGTTAGCGAGGATTGTCCTGATAGTAGTGGAAAGTATACCTTTGATTTAGATGACTGGGAGTCTTACATAGACCTAGACTAACACTTAGATTGACTCTGTTTTCTAGGCTGGCTTGAACTTTGTAACTTACACACATGCATTGTATCACTGTATAATCAAAGAAAGATTATAAACATGTACATGCATGTCCGTTCAAATTGGATGCATGTCCGATCAATTTGAACATTGTCAGGACATTTTGTCAGGGTACATTTTCAACCTTATCATAAACCCTACATTTACCATCATCATCATTTTCATTTCCTTAACCCACTGATATGCTAGAAGTAGACAGTTCAGAAACTGTCTCCCAGATAAACCGTGTGACTGCAACAGGCAGAACATACCTTTGACTAAGAGAGAGAAGCAGCAAAAATTATACACAACAGTAATAGTTTAGATTGTGTTATGATTGTACGTTTACTTTAGAGCAATGAATATTGCTTGCCTATGCAAGCACCCACTTAGCACCAATAATTGAACTCCTATTTTGGGGGGTAGACTTCTAATAGTGTGGACTAATTGCTAGCAAAAAACTTTTAAATAAACTTTCAGTGCTATTATTGCTAACAATAACGAAACTTTCACTTTCATAAACATTTCATTATTACGCACAGATAGTCCTTATTGAGAGCTAATTTAGTGTATGACAAACAGATACTTATGTGCAAAGTTTGAAACTGTCACCGAAGGTCAAAACTTCAGAAATCAATAACTTATAAGAAATATCAGTGGCGGGGGGGGTGGGGGGGGCATATGCCCCCGGGCGCCGGTCGAGGGGGGGCGCCGTCAGGATGTTTTAAAAATAGAAGTTGTCTAACAAAAATAAACAAATTTTGACGAGGAACGAGCAGATAAATTAATGATGTCATTCACAGGTTACCCACAATCATTGCCACATAGCAAATTTGTTTGCTTCTGGGGCGGAGCCCCAGACCCCGCTGGGGGAGTTTACAGCGCTCCCCCAGACCCCATAGCTGCTGCTCTTAACTATTGAAGTAGAGAGGCTAGGGGTGCTAATACATTGTCCTGCCCCCGGGCGCTGATAACCCTCGCGCCGCCACTGAGAACAATAACCTAATTAATTGATAAATTGGTTATACTACCTTCACTACTGGATGAACTCATAAAATGAAAATCAACGAAATCGGTAACTATGCTGCCAAAACCTAGTGGATATAAGCTGGTTTGACCCTAACATGAAATATCAGCATCATATGCACTGGTCAATTATCCCATCCTAAGATTATTTAATAGATCTGTGCTTTGTAATTGTGTTTATTAATAAGCCCGAATAGGTAATGATACAGTTGCTAATAAAATGCACTAAACACCGAGCGAAAGGATCCTTAACTAAAATGTTATTTGACATGATAAAAAATAATTGTTTTTAACTCATGCATCACAAAAAACAGCGTGCACACAAACCAGAACTCTTAAAGATAACCTCCAACCCTTGCCTCATATTTGTCCAAATAGACCTAATGGCCTAGTGCTATAAATAGAGGTCTAAATTTAACAACTTACTTTTATTTTTGGTGACTTGAGAAAGTCATTTTCTGAGGTGATAACTTCCGACAATAATTTCAGTGTTTCTACCACAGGGTAATGTTCTAGTAGCTAGGAGGAGGGGTGTGAGAGGAAGAGTGAGGGCTAGTGGAATGGAGGACAATGTAAGAGATGGTAGCAACAATGGAGGACAGTGGCAAAGAAGAGGGCCAACAAAAGACAATGGGGAGTGAGGAGTGAGGAGTGGGGGTGGGGTGAGGAGTGGGGGTGGAGTGAAAAGTGGGGGTGGAGTGAAAAGTGGGGGTGGAGTGAAAAGTGGGGGTGGGAAGTGGGGCATACCTTAAACTGAGAATCCAAGTTGCCTTCAGCTGTGAGGATGGAAATAACCAATGAGGTTGTAGATAAATGTGGTCTTTGAAATAGCAGTGCACGAAAGAATGGTAGCAACATGGCTTGGGTCACTTCATAATGACTCTGACTGAGATGGGCATGCTTCTGTAGGGACTCCAACAGATCTCCCAGTGATGGCAAAGTATCTTCTTTAGCCCCTAGAACTCGTATGCTTACTTCAGCAAACCACAGCGCTTTTGTAACAAGGACAAGGGTGAAGAGTGGAGGTGTGTTATAAAAAATTCCTCCTGTAATACATATTTCCACGGTTACCTGTTCTGAAGTCTTGCAATGCCGCTCTAGACATGATCCTCCATAGCTGTTGGCATAGTATGGATGGAAGTGGCAGATGTAGGCATTTAGCAACCAGTGGTACTAAAGTGGGGATGTGAGGTAACAATATGCTCCTATCAATAGCCTCAAAAGCAAAAAGCAGCTGCGTCAACTCCTTCTTGTAGCTGTGGAGCCTTAAACGAGTAGCTGCTTCAAGTTCCAGCTGATTTTCAATTGACTCCTTTAATTTTTTGCTTAGGGTAATCTCCTTTAGCAAAGCTTGCACGCCTCCACGCACAGACTGTAGCTTTTGCAGTCGAAGCGTCTTTCTCATCTCCTGCTCCCACTTCTGCTCCTCAAAACTGTAAACCTTGGACTCTCGTTTAATGTTCCCTTCAGCTCCCTTGGTGATGGCATCCTGCAACCTGGAAGTTTAACTCAATCATGACCGTGCAGTGCAATACACCAAGGCTAGGTCATGAGCATGAGCTTACTGCTGATAAAGCTCACGATGCCACAGCTGGTCATCTGGTGTCAGTAGAATCTCAAGTTCATCTTGGCTACATTCCACAACAGACTTATTGGTAAGAATCTTTCTTGCACAGCCCATCAACAACAAGGCCAGCTCATTCCTGCTTAAATGACACAGTGTCACTAAGCTTCTCTTCGCTGCATCAGGATCAGTTGACACGCCCTTAAGTACAACAGCCAACAGGGAGGTCATCTGTCCCACAACAAATGCACGAGGATCAAGGTTCAACCTCTTGAGAAGCTTCATCCATGCCAGTGGACACACTGACGCTAAAAAGATGATGTAACAGTACAACTTAAAAGTGATGTAAGGTGATGTAACTTAAAGATTATGGTGATGTAACTTAATGGCTATTGTCCTGAATGGCCACCCGAGGGTACAATTGGACACCCAGGTGGACAGCAAAAAAAGTTTTTGCCGTTTGGTCACGGAAGGGACCTAGTTGCATTTAACGGTACTGGCTTATAGTATAAGTCTTTTCAGGATTGGGCCGAGATAAGCAAGGTATAAATCCTTTTGGTACATGTAGAACAAGCCATGCTAGCAGACCTATCCATTACGCTCGGTGCGGATCGGTCGGAGCGTAATGGATAGGTCCACTAGCACGGATCATTTTAAGAGTACCAAAAGGATTTAAGCCTTACTTATCTCGGCCCAATCCTGAAAAGACTTGTTCTGTAAGCCAGTACCATTAAATGCCACTAGGTCCATTCCGTGACCGAACGGCAAAAACTTTTTTTGCTGTCCACCCGGGTGTCCAATTGTACCCCCGGGTGGACATTCAGGACAATAGACATTAAGGTGATGTAATGTAACAGTACAGCTTAAAGGTGACAACAGTAATAGCACTTACTGACTGAGGAACAGTGGGCAAGCAGAAGGCTGTTAATAGCGAGGTCTGTGCCTTGTGGGTGGTCAGTGAATCCCAAATTCAACAATGCAGCAAGAACTACTCGCGAATTATCATCTTTCTATAGGTAGCGGGAACACGAGAGGAACTGCTGATTGTAACTAGGTAAAATCCAAACCTGAATTACCTTCATCTCATATAGCAAGTCCAGTAACAATGCAGAGCGTCCTGGTTTGGTATGGACAACATGAGCAAGACAATCTGTTACCATCTTGTACTCCTGCCATCTGCACCGTACCATGACATGCAATGGAACTGACAACCATGCCCTGTTGTCATGGATACATAAAATTGACACTGTATACTATATATATATATGGATGAAGCAGTAACAACCTTTCACTAGCTTCTTTGAGCTCCCGTGATGTCTGGCAAAGAATGAGTTCGGTTAGGTGCACCAGGATAAGGGCAGCTGAAGGGGACACAGCACAGCAGTATAAGAGGTAGGAGTGTGCATAATAATTTCCTTCAACTCACATTCTTGTGAGACTGCAGCTACCATCTTGGCTGCCGTCAATGCACCACCTTCAACTAGGACATACGCTTTGGCAGGTACTGGAGCAGTACTCCCAAGAAGAGCTGCACAAGCAACCATTCCCTCCTCTATCGCAGTAATTGAAGGAGAAGGACCAGTAGCTCTTTCTACATACTAAAAGAAAAATAGAGGAATGGAAGGATAAAGATGATGGGAGGGAAATAAGAAAGAAATTATCTTAACCGTTATGACTTTGCCACATGCACACACACACACACACACACACACACACACACACACACACACCTGCACCAGCTCAGAAGTCAACCTATCTACCCATGCAGCCTTCTTGGACAGCTTCCAGACAACTTGTAGATATGGTAAATGTAAAGAACTCTGTTTTGCAGCCAACTCAACCTGATGAACAAATTAAAGGTTCAGTTAGGTTCACAACGACTTCATTGTTTGGGTCACTAATAACAAGTGGTCATATAAATAAGCACCTTCAAGTGTACCACCAGATCCTCCATAGCCTTTGCAGACAAGCTAGGTGTCCAACAGCCAATCAGGATAATGGCCTGCCCAGCAGTACCAACGTGGTCTGGTGAGAAGTGAGATGAGAATGAGTTGCACACACATGCACGCACAAACATACTTTCTTGTTTGACGTATGCTAGAAGACCACCAACTGCAGCTTCAGATAGCAGCTGCCTGTTGGTATCAGTGAGTGGACACGAGCCAAGCAAGCCAATACCTGTGAACAATGCAGTGTATGACATCATACAACACGGCTACAACCAGCGTCCCATTTATCAAAACCGATTCCTATAACGAAAACCACACAATACCCTTACATTGAAGTACTGATGAACGTTGCTCCACCAGCTTCAGACCTAACCAAGAAAAGTACACTGAACTGTACACAGAACACAGATGGACACACCTTTTAGTTCTGAGAGTAGGTGGCCCAGCATATCAAGACACACCTGTCCATCACTAGTCTGTCTTGCAAGTGATGACACAAGCTCCACTACACCCTCACGCGTGGTAAGCACACTGCTGGAGAATAGACCACTAGCCTTCTTCAAGATATCCAGGGAATATCGACTGCAGTCGATGGGCAAGACACCCATCATCCAGCTTACAGCTACAATGAAGAGGACAAGCTTGGTCATCAGTGGACATGCGTCAGGTCATTACCATGTATCAGCTCATCAGGGTTCCTCAGCAGACACTTAAGTGTGGGTGGCAGAAGTTGTGTTGAAAATGACTCGTGTGTAACCCAAGTGAAAATAGAACGACATTTTCCCTGCAAAAAGAAGACGATAAGCCCAACTCTCCCACTTATGGAAGACAGTGGCATGTACCAGCAGCTGCATGTCTATCCCTGTGCGGCTCTGTAGTACCACCTTACAATAGGCGTCGAGTATTTTAGCCTGCACATCAGCCTTCCCACAAAGAGCTGCAAGCATGCAGACAATGGGCAAAGATGGCTCCAAGGTTAAGAGGATTGAACAGTGAAGATTGCAGAGAGTTGGATGGGTGGACCAGAACTTTTGAAGCCGCTTCAAAGCACACCTCCAAAGATGTGGGTCTGCTGCAGTGGCAGCAAGAAATGTTGTCTGACTTAGAATAATTTCTTTCTGGATCACTTCATTGCAGTCCGTTACCAGGCAGGCCCAAGCAAGGGCAGTCAATGCATGCCTGCCTTGAGCCTTGCTGCAGGCAGAAAACAATACAAGCACAAGTATACAAGACTGAACTGACCTTCCATGCACACCAAAGTATGAGCGAAGGACTCGTAATTCATTGCACAAACGTTCACAGGAAGCTTTCCCTATTAAAAATTGATCAGACATTCATTACTCAGGACGTAGGCAGCTCACTTACCATACACATCAACCAAACGATTGAGCTCATCTTCCACAATGCTCTTTGATACCTTGTCTACATAGATGAATAACGTGTCACATAGGCATTTAATGAGTTCCGACAATGCCTCCTCCTGGATCCCTGGAAGTATATATCAGAGAGAGAGAGACTGCTTGCACACAGCACAGCAGTAGCATTGTGGCAACATTTAGTATGACATAGCCACACACTCACATATTTGTGGAGGGTCTAGAAACATTCACATACCCAATTGGTTCTAATTAGTTCCAAAAGATTATATATTACCTAGCATTCCTCGAAACAATCTTAATTTAAATTTACTAATCAGAAACGATTTGGATATGCAAATGTTTCCAGCCCATACACAAACACACGAGGGTGTAGATGCATCATACTAGGCAGCATCATGCAAGTCTCTTGATAGCAATATTTGATAGTGAAGGACGTTCCAACACCAGTTGCATGTACCATAATGATGTTAAAGGGTATTGGTCCGATCGTCCCCAAAATAGAGGTGTTTCCATAGGCGTTGTACATGGATGTCATGCGCCCTGCCCTACCAATACATGCACCCACCTGCACCCACCTACCAATACATGCAGCCACCTACCAATACATGCACCCACCTACCAATACATGCACCCACCTACCAATACATGCACCCACCTACCAATACATGCACCCACCTACCAATACATGCACCCACCTACCAATACATGCACCCACCTACCAATACATGCACCCACCTACCAATACATGCACCCACCTACCAATACATGCACCCACCTACCAATACATGCACCCACCTAACAATACATGCACCCACCTACCAATACATGCACCCACCTACCAATACATGCACCCACCTACCAATACATGCACCCACCTACCAATACATGCACCCACCTACCAATACATGCACCCACCTACCAATACATGCACCCACCTACCAATACATGCACCCACCTACCAATACATGCACCCACCTACCAATACATGTGCCTATGTCTTCTGCGGTTTGACATAATATTTGGGTGGCAAACATGTATATTTCCATTATGATTCCATTATCAGCTTGACCATGCCCTATGAAAAGACCTCTATAGCCCTAGACTATTTTTTATTCTATTTGCAGGTTTCTAGGGATAATAGCTAACCATGTTATTCTACGTACTGCGTGATAATGCTGAACAGCTATATCTATAAATTGGCTATAATCTCATTTCAGTTAAGCCACTTACACTTTAAAAGCATAAATTATACTAGCGTCCGCGTCTATTTTATGCTATCGCATAGAATAAAGCTACAAATTTTTACCATTTATGTATCCCCGTAATCGCACTGCCTTCATTTGTGTTTGGGATTCTATCTGTAGTGTGATGCTGTATACAATATCTGTGCACTGGATGTCTCAACAAAACGTGGTTTTCACGATATTTTAAGTTAAAGTTTTTTATTCTATTTGAGAGTTTCTAGGGATAGTATGAAGCCATTGTTGCTCTTGAAGTGGCTTTTGCATTGGATTTAGGTGTGAGCAATAACCTGACAGACACACGTCCTCATACAAGCTCAGCAACAACTAAAATGAACAGTTTTGTTGTCCAGCATAAGAGATGCCATTCCCATTCTTACATTTCTACCTTGCTAAGTCCCCAAATCCATTATTACCATGTTGGCAATTTCTGTGTTTCCAAATAACATACGTCATGGCGCAGTATCAAGACAACAATACATAAAGACAACAAGTTTATATACATCCACTATACTACAGACTTCAATCGTCCCCCCCCCCCCCCCCCCCCCACACACACACACACACAATACTGACCTTTGAACAATTACCCTCACCGAGCAAACCAATATATTAGTTATGCAACTATGAGAACACATCCATCATGATACATATATGAATTGCCAATATGCCGTGTGCAGTGTGGTATGCTGGTTTTTTAGTTCGGGGGCAAGATTCTCGATTAGCGCAATTTTTAATCTGATGACTAGGCCTGCACATATAGCTGCAAAATCACATCAATACACGCTTCTAATCAGCTTGCAACTGCGGCTGCTGCTACTGCTACGCTGCTCGGGTGAATATACATTTATCTTTTTCTTTTTCTTTTTTTTGTTAACCAATAGAAACATGTTTATAAAACGATCCTCCAGAACAGTACCTTTTGAAGAGATGGGTAAATGCAGATCTGAGGCAATACGCTTGCGAGTGGCCAAACTTGAGTTTCTGTATTCTTTACAAAAGGTTTGAACGGCCATAACTTCAGCACGTGAGGGATAGCATTATTTAGGATACTTTTACTATTGCCGCATAATTCAATTTATATAAAACATTTTTTCTTGAGACTACTGATATGTGCATGTGGATGAAAGATATGTTGTTGTAATCGATTATACAGCAAATTTAAATTATAGGTAACATGAACTGACTAAATTACGTGTTTTTTTTTTTTTTTAATATGGCATGGATGTAGCATGATTGAAAAAAGGACAAAATCAGCACTACATCTGTGTATCAAACTGCCATCTAAACATCTGTGCATCAAACCCTTGTCCATTGGACAGAGCTCAGACCCCACCCCTTTACCCATACCATGGCAAGAAACAGCACACTGTGATAATTCACTTCTTTTAATGACTTTGCTTTGCTCTTTGTCGAGCAAGGTAGCGGCTTCTTGCAGATTCTAAAGCTTTCTGATCAGTTCGCTTGGCAAATGGGTCTTCGTTTGCCCCTTCTGGTTGTGCACATGTACTGGCAGGTTCAGGAGGCACTACTGGCATGCCTCCTCCTATCATGCTATCTTCAATGGAGAGCGATGGGCCACCAAGTGCATCCTGTTTGGAAGGCACAAAGTCAGGTGACCTCCTTTTAGCCTCTTCCCCAGTTAAGGCCTCTCCTACAACATCACTATGCACATCAGATGGTTGTTCATCACCATGACGATGATGAACCTGAGTTTCATCCCTGACAGTGACCTCGACATCCACATCTGATGGCAATGATACTTTCTGCTTAAGTAGCTCTTGGTAGAACCTTCCGATGTTATCTTGTTTGGTTACATCATTTGCAGCTGTATGAGGGAGCAGTTGGTTATATCATGCACATCATAATCACATATCAACAACCATCAATTGCAGCTTCCTTTTCCAATTCAGCCTCCATTATCTTTCTCTCAGCCAGCTTCTTCTTGTATGCAGAAGTAACAAATGCGTCTTTGTCACCGAACTGATCACTCTCTGCCTCCATCTCGCGTTGGACTTTGCGCTCATATATTATATCCTGCTCAATCTTACGGCGATCTGCAGTTTTCTTCAATGCAGCAATATATTTTGGCTGTACCCAGTTGACGGACAAATCTTACGTTCATCACATTAAAACAATTCACTGACTTTTGTAGATTTTCCAGCAGTAAGCCGAGGATCAGATTTTCGCTTGTCGTCTTGCATCTTGTCATACACGCTATCGTACTCAAATACGGAGGGGTCTTCCGTTATTGCCTTAGCAAGGACATCTTGTGTCTACGTACGTTGACCGTTAATCTTGTCGCGTTATTAACCAATAACCTACCTTCTTTGTCACTGATGTTTTAGTCGCTTCTTTCCTGAGGGATGCATTAACAGCCAAGCGACCGTCGGTTTCCTACAACCATAGATTATACAGACCTATTTATTTTTCCTGGTGCAACTCACTCCTTCGCTAGAGCTGTCATCCCCAAAGGCAGCAGGTCTCTTTATTGGTCCACATGGCTTCTGCTTCTTAGAAGATAGAATTAATCCGTATCTGGTCCACGCAGAAAGAATGTTGGAGACACTTAATGCCAAACTACAGGTCTACCTTTTGCTGTCGGACATTTCAAAACATTTCGGATAATTAGCGTAAAAGAATCTAAATGGCAAAGACCGAAGCGACGGTGTGGGAAGAGCGAGTGAAGAGTTATCACCTTCCGTGTAGCGAACTAAACCAAGTCATAATGGAATACTTGGTAAAAGAGGGCTTCAAAGAGGCTGTGATGGCTTTCGAAGAAGATGCTCACGTGAATCCAGGAGTGAACTTGACTGTCCTCGATGATCAAATAAGAATAAGAGAAGCTGTGGAGCGAGGTAGAATCCAGGACGCCATAGAATTTGTCAACAGGGTTAATCCAACGATCCTGGAAGATGATAAAAAGCTTCTCTTTCACCTAAAGCAACAACAACTTCTAGAGCTTATTCGAGATGGAGATCTCGATGCGGCCCTTCGTTTTGCACAGAATGAACTCACAGTTAGGGGCATGGAAAATCCGCAGTTTCTTGACGAGCTAGAACAGACTATGACCCTTCTAGCGTTTGAGGACATGCAGTCCAGCCCTTTTGGTCAGCTGTTGCAACACTCCCAGCGCCTCAAGGTTGTAAGTGAGGTGAATGCAGCCTTGTTAGCCAGCCAGAACCAAGATGCCAATTCCGCACTCAGCACCCTTATGAAACTTGTTATGTGGTCTCAAGAACATTTAGAAAAGAAGGGAATCAATTTCCCACATTTGCTCAATATCACAGCAAGCAAACTTCAACATTAAGTCAGTGCACACATGAACAGAAGGACATGTAACACAATATGTAATACATTGATGTAACGGTCATTATCAATCATCCCACCGTTCCCAGTCTGAATCACTGTTCTGGGAAGGCTTTGGGGAAGAACAATCTACAGGCTCTTTGTCTTCTTTGTCAGGATCTTGTGAAGGATGTAAGGGTGACTGCTGTAGATCAGTGGGATGTAAGGGGGGCTGGTTGAGATCAGTGGGATGTAAGGGGGGCTGGTTGAGATCAGTGGGATGTAAGGGGGGCTGGTGGAAATCAGTGGGATGTAAGGGGGGCTGGTGGAAATTAGTGGAATGTAAGGGGGGCTGGTGGAAATCAGTGGGATGTAAGGGGGGCTGGTGGAAATCAGTGGGATGTAAGGGGGGTTGATCATTGGAATCAAAGCAAGATGACTGCACAGTTGGGTTGTTTTCAGCACTATCATCAGTTACACAAACGAAGCTCTCTGATGATTCAGAGCGCTGTTCGTGTAGGCTTGCTGGTACAACACACACATCAGACGCTGCAAAGAGGCAAGATTAAGGCAGGTACATTTCCATCAGGCATTACCATCATCGGGCTCATCATCCCACAGCCACTGTTCATCCTTTGTAGCTACCCTGGCAACCAGTTGTGCTCGCTTTTGTTCTTCCTAGTGCCCATGTGGTACATCTTGAAGGAAGCATGACAGAGAAGCACATACTTGTTTCATCCTTGTGATGTTAAACCAATAACGTTGCCAGAAGAGTTCATAGGATATGCGCGCTGGTACCTGTGAGTACATCAAGTTAAGGACTGTGGAGTAAGCTTCTAGTAAGCTTACCAGTTGGGAATGTAGTGTGCGCACATGTGGGGCGGACACAAGGAGCTGGGATATTTCTGTCTGGTGATCTTGAATATTGAATGTCTCCTTCCATTTACTAAATAAGGGCTCTTCACCTGCGATACAGATCGGATGTTTTATATGCTACGTACAAACTATTGTATTCGCATGCCTGCAGGAACATTCAAGTACGTCACAGGGTCATTCTGCATTGAATAGAGCCTTGCTGAACTACGATCATATCCAGTTCTGCCCGTTTGTGGTGCAGTATCATGCGCAGTTCGCGGAGCAGTAGTCATAGTAGGTTTGTCCTGCTCCGGGACCTAGCGTTATATACATAAATTTAAAAAGGCCTAGCTAGGCCTATATAGAAACACGCCGACATTACCGGCTGCACGAATCCCTTCAAATTTGTGCCAACGGAAGAAATTGCAGACGCTGTGTCATTTTGAAGTACAGAAACAAATTCTGACAGATCTCTTCGCGTCGCATTGATTGCTAGTACTGACTATAAGGTCAAACTGCCGGTATATCAACGGTTGACATCTTTTTACTATACCTTCTCCTTCGCCGCTGAAAGAGCCGACCACCACCATTTACTGTACAAAAGCTGAATGTTAACAAAAGTTAAACCAAATGTAACTTGACAAACCTTCCCTCGGTGCTCATCTATTAAAATAGTTGTTTACACAACTGTCCTTTACGAATAATTGGAGCGAGAGTTTATCGTTCTAAAAATGGCTCAATAACAAGTCAACTTGCGTACAAAGATAAGGTTCTGATACATGAATGCTACTAGACAACCGTAAAAGATATGGTCTAGAGGTAATCAAAGTCTTCAGGGATGCCAAACTGTTTGTCCAAGGTCTCACTGTCTACAGAAAACCTATCTTTACACCAAGATTTCACTACAAACACATTTTCAGTCCATCTGTTTGCAGCTGCCACTGCAACCTGTGTCTGCTGACCTGTGTGCATAGCTACAAGTTAGACATCGTTCAAAATATGAAGAGAAACGTACGCAATTCCTTCAAGGTTTCTGGGTCACATGCCTTGTACTTCTCTAACTCACTGGCCAGAGATTCCTTCATTGACTGTTTATCCTTCAGCGATTTAAGCAATTGCACGCGATCTTCCTGTAGATGCAGATGACATCAAATATTACTATGGCTTTGCACTTACTGACTTTTCTCTGCCCATCTGAGCACACTGAAGCTCCTTTTCCAAAGTGAACAGTTTCTCCTCCAGTTTAAACAATTCAGCCTGTAGGTCGTCCACTTTTTTCTTGCGCTGTGTAGCACACGATCCAATAAACATGTTAACGTCACCCACACACCTCACACACAAATACAGCACACCTTATTAGATGCTTTGCTGGGAAATGCCCAGAAATAATTTGACGTTCCGATTCTGTCTGTATCTACTAATCCATCGTCCACTAGGCTCTGCAATATCTCCTTTACTGTCATTGCAGCTGGATGTGTCGTTTTTACACATGAAAAGAATGCAAAAGTTAATTTGAAATATTTACTGATTCCTTTTTCCTTCTGTGCTATTTTTTCGAGCTCCTTCAGTTGATAGAAATCTTTCTATAGTATGTACAACATGGAAGACTAGGCCTTACGGTAATGTCCCAATTAGCCAACCTTTTCAAAAAATAGATCAAGAAGTCTCGCTCGCTTTTCATCAGAGCTAAGGCCGCGACGTTTTGCCTGAAATAATGGCGCGATGAATCATGTTCAAATGCCTTGTACAAACTCACCATCTACACGCGTATTTTAATAAGGCGCGCACTGCACAATTCAAAGATTATTAATTTCAACGATTACCGGTAATTGATTTTAAATTTTATACTCAAGGTTTACTAAGAATTGTCAAGGACACACTTCCATGTTCAACTGCTATGGCAAGCTCTGATGCACAGAGTCCAAAGCTACAGTGTTAGGCGTACATGTACCGCCTATAAATCGGCACAGTGTTTATTGATACATATTTTATATATAACTAGTCGAGTTAATTGATCCCTATTATTGCTCTAGTTTATGCGCACCACCTACAATGCCTACGATACTTGAGAAGATAGCAGAGATCGAGAATGAGGCAAGCCCTAGAAGAGCATTGATGTTAAACTATTTTTTTTAACGACACGACAGATGGCTCGCACCCAACGGAACAAGGCAACAGCTTATCATCTTGGAGTCTTAAAGGCGCGTCTGGCTAAGCTACGACGCGAACTTATCACTCCAAAAGGTGGAGGGGGTACAGGGGAGGGCTTTGACGTTGCTAAAACAGGAGATGCAAGGATAGGTTTTGTTGGTAAGGCTTTCTTTTGATACGTCTTGACGTGCCGTAAGCTCTTGTGTAGGCTTTCCTTCAGTAGGTAAGTCAACGTTGTTGACAAACATTGCCGGAGTCTACTCTGAGGTCGCTGAGTACGAATTCACCACCCTCACGACTGTGCCAGGAGTTATTCGCTACAAAGGCGCTAAAATACAAGTAAGCTTATAATGGTTGGGATGGAGAGGGGACGAGCATGACATGTCTGTTCTGTTAGCTTCTTGACCTTCCAGGTATCATTGAAGGTGCTAAAGATGGCAAAGGCAGAGGGCGTCAAGTGATAGCAGTGGCCAGAACATGTGGCCTGATCTTCATCATCCTGGATGTGCTAAAGCCTCTGGAGCATAAGCAAATCATTGAGAGAGAATTGGAGGGCTTTGGAATACGCCTAAACAAGAGGCCACCAAACATTGCTTTCAAGAAGAAGGATAAAGGAGGAATCAATCTGACCTGTACAGTACCCCAGTCCAATCTTGACCTGGAGTCTGTTCGTAGCATTCTTGCAGAATACAGAATGCACAATGCTGATGTCACACTGCGCTGTGATGCAACTGCTGATGACCTCATCGATGTGGTTGAAGGGAATAGAGTCTATGTCCCTGCTATTTATGTCCTGAACAAGATTGATCAAATATCTATTGAGGTGTGCCACCATTTTAGCACTAGAGGCAACTGTCTTATCTAATCCTCTTGATTTAGGAGCTGGACATTATATACAAGATTCCACATGCGGTACCAATTTCAGCTCACCACAAATGGAATTTTGATGATCTGCTGGAGAAGATGTGGCAGTACTTGAACTTAATAAGAATGTACATCCTATGCCTCCCCTCCCACATCCTATCTCCCCTCCCACATCCTATCTCCCCTCCCACATCCTATGCCTCCCCTCCCACATCCTATCTCCCCTCCCACATCCTATCTCCCCTCCCACATCCTATGCCTCCCCTCCCACATCCTATCTCCCCTCCCACATCCTATCTCCCCTTCCACAATCTGTCATTGCTATACAGTCTCCTCCCATTCCAGCCTATCTGTATTCAATTCCATGCTAACCACACCTTTTCTCTAACTAGATATACCAAACCTAAAGGACAACTGCCTGACTATTCCACACCAGTTGTGCTGGACCAGAATAGATGCTCTGTTGAAGATTTGTGCAACAATATTCACAAAACTATCCTCAAAGAATTCAAACAGTAAGTGCTGTCCCTATCACTTCTTACATTTGTAGCATTGGAGTAGCCTTTCCACTTGGAGAGATAAATTCAAAATTCAATTAATTGTCCTTACAAGGAGTACACTTGTAGGCATAATGTCCTTATAAGGAGTATGTCCTGGTAGACATGATGCCCTTATAAGAAGTATATCCTGGTGGACATGTAGTCCTTTTAAGGAGTGTATGTATGATTCTTGCAGCGAAATATTGACTATTAGAGTACCTAAGTCCTCAGTTATTGCCAAAAATGTATATTATTTTATACATAACAGTTTTGCTAAGTATGTGCCATAATCAATATTTGGAGCCTATCTGGGAAAGAGTCTACGAGTCTAACATATCACAGGTCAAATATTGGTACACACACTGGAAGGTGTGAGGGTTGAGGAAATAGTTGTTATGTGCGTTGTTTGTGCCTTCTGAATTTACTAGCTTGCACACCTCTCCACAGTGCACTTGTATGGGGCACTTCAGTGAAACACAATCCACAGAAAGTGGGCAAGGAACATGTATTGTGTGATGAGGATGTGGTGCAGCTGGTGAAGAAGTCAGTGCTATGGGTGTGGGTGTGGTCTCCTTATCAGCCTCCTCCCTCTCTTTCCTCCCTAGAATCTAGACTCCACCCCGTTGTAGTTATTGTGAATCATCCTTTAAACTTTCAATGTAATTCATACAATTAGTATCCACACACAGCATGGTCACAGCTTGGTCAAACACACACACAACACATCCAAGAGACTACTGCTCCTGTTTAACACACATCACCAGATGTCTAGCTGCTTTAGCAACATCAAAACAACAGCTGCGAATAAGCTGTGTTTGGAAGGAGAGGTCGGTTTGAGTTGAATCTTGACACACTCTCTGTAATTGTTGTGAGGCTAACCCAACTTCCCTCAGAGAGGCTTGGATGGATTGTGAACAACGCTGGCATGGAATCATTGGTTAAAATAGCAAATGGCATAACAGATCTACATACCATAGAGAAGCAACACTTTGTCATTTCTGCTATAGACTTGGCAACCTTTGCTGAACTGGGTCCAAAGCTAGATGGTAACAACAGATGTAGCGTGTGTCTCTCAAATAATACAACCTTGCTTATGTCCCTTCACACACACACACACCTTGCTTATGTCCCTTCACACACACACACCTTGCTTGCTTGTGTCCCTGCGCTGCTACGATTAGCTCTTGTATGTTTTGTGTGATCAATTTGATGTAACCATCCACTTCCTCACTTGAGGGTGTGGTCACATCTAAATCTGTTGCTTCTTTGGGTGGCATCACAACATCACCAACTGTGTGGTGCTCCTGTGTTCCACCATCAGGGGAGTGGCTAGAGGCCTTAGTGGTTCCACCATCAGGGGAGTGGCTAGAGGCCTTAGTGGTTCCACCATCAGGGGAGTGGCTAGAGGCCTTAGTGGTTCCACCATCAGGGGAGTGGCTAGAGGCCTTAGTTCCACCATCAGGGGAGTGGCTAGAGGCCTTAGTGGTTCCACCATCGGGGGAGTGGCTAGAGGCCTTACAGTTTGCATCTTCAAACATGTTCAAAGTTTTCCCTTCTTCTGTGCTCTCACTTAACTGTTTCTTTTCCATCTCCTCCACACTGCTATCACATGGTGCATCACTGGTATCTCCTTCACTGGACACACTTGGCATGCCCCGCCCCTTATCACTTCCTCGTACAGGGCTGCAGACTGTCTTTGGTTCAAAACAGGTCGACTGTTAAAGCGACAAAAAACAGGTTAACTATAAGCCATCACCATGACACCATAACTAAGCCATCACCATGACACCATTCTTACTTTGGGCTTTTCTGGTATGCTGTACACACTGGTAGAAGGGGCCTCAGGCGAGGGTATTGGTACAGGGGGGCACTTCTGGGTGGGTGTGTGTACTGGTGGTAAGTGCGCATTCTCTTCGATCATTCTGTTCAACTGGAAGGTAAATCATCTCAACAAAACAGTACATTGATGGATAACTATGCACACCCGTTTCTGCATCTCAGATAATTTCTGTTCCAGTAACTGGTTTGCTGAGGCCAGTGCATCCCGCTCAGCCTAATAGTAACATGAAACCACACCCTAACCACATTCCACCCGTACCTCCACCCTTACCTCCACCTTCTTCAGCCTCTCTAACAACATGTTTACATCAGGGGGAGTGGTGATGTCCTGCGATGGCAAAGATGGCAGAGGTCGTAACGTTGGATCTTGTGGGGGCACTTCAGCGGGCAGTGGGGTCACGCGAGTCTCTTGTGAGGCTTTAGTTGGAGGAACTGAGGAGGGCCCATCCCCCTGAGGTACAGCGTAGTCATCTGAGCCCACCTGCTCCTCCTGGACAGCAGGGTACTTGCGTTTGACAGAGTCCCTTTCGTTCTCAACTGGGACTTCATCATAGTCATGTTGGTCATCCTGCTCTTCAGAAGTCGATGGCACAGCAGTGCCTGAGACTGCTCCTGTAGACACACTGGATGTCTGGCGGCGCTTGCTATCAATAAGAATGTCTATTAAGAGTTGAGAAAATTCTTGAGTATCCAAGGTGCCCAGTTTCTGCCTCCCTTGGTTCCTAAGATGCGAGAGCTTTGGGTTCACAGGCAGGAAAGCTACAGAGCTACTGATCTGTTGGGTGGTGAGCCAAACTGCAACGGAGGGCAGAAGAAAGATCTTGACAACAGGAATAACAAGAGCAGCTGAACTACTGACTTGCATCAGATTCTCTTCGGTCCACCTCTTCATACATATCAGCTGCTAATTCTTCCAAAAGTTGGTTATTTAACTAAGCGAACAAATAAACAACTCATATTTTTATTTCTGTCCACATCAACACACAACACTGGTTCTATCACTAGGCAAGGTGCACACATAGGCTATGTACACATACAAACATTCCATACTAAACAACCAATCACCAGATTTTGAACCGCTCACATTAGCGGTAAGTACATGATATCACTATTAGAAACAAGACCTTTGGGGACCACAGAACGCCTACTATGCAAAAGCCCCACATGTGTCACATCACAACAACCTCACACACACACATACCTCCTGTAATCTTGTCCGAGCCTCAGTCAGACCAATAGAATTTGAGGTACTCCCAGCAGGTAGCAGGTAGTGTTCCCCGGTGCTGTGGGAGGGGTTGCGGCCACACAAGAAGTAGGATAGTTTGTCAGTGAGTTCATATTGACACTCGATAAGGCGATCTGCCAAGTCATGGTGGCCAGCAATCCTACCAGTCAATCATCATATTAGCACTTGGTAAGTGGGGAGGGGGTGGGGGGACTGACCTGGCACACTCCTCAGAGGTGTGGCCTAGACGGTCCAAAGTAGTTGGGTTGGCTCCATACACAACCAGCAACTCCACTTGCATGGCTTGCCCTGCCTGAGCTGCTACATGGAGTGGAGTGTTGCCCCTCTCCTAGGAGGAGGGAGAGAGGAGTACAGTTGTACATACATTTTAGGGGAGCTCCACCACGTCATACCGGGTGGAGAAAATTAGGATCTGCCCCAAGTGAAAGTATGCGAAGACAGGTGTCCAGATTAGCTGTGCGAACACTAGCATGAAGTTGCTGGGTGGGTGAGAAAGGAGGGAGGGAGGAGGAAGTGGGTGGAATCTCGACCCAATCATTGGGCCCCATCAGCAACACGTACCTTGCTCAACTCCTGGACCAGGTTAGGGTTGTCTTTGCTGTTGGCCTTTGACAGTAGCATCAGATGCTTGTACTTCATGACAATGAAATCATGCTTCGTAGGTCTGTTGTCGGACACCATACATATCCATACATGGCGTGGATAGTTTCCATCTAAACATTCTTGACTTACTGCAGCTTGTCCTTTGGTGAAGGTTTCCTGATCTTGACCTTCGAGTGAGGGTCGTGTAGCGCGTGCTCCCACACCGCGTTGGCCCCCTTCTTCACCAACGTATACACCATCTGTGGAAGGGGGGCGGTCGAGCTATGTCGGCTATCTCACAAAAGAGTTAACTAACATCTCGCAGTACTGGCGGCCAGTTTTTGGCACCCAGAGATCGTACGCATGAAATATGTCTCCCGAGACTCCGGTGAACGCTACAGCACTCATCGCATATCAGTACCCCCCTGTTAATTGACGCCCACGTAGGAACTACAACACGAAACTAGGTGTCAGGGAGAGTACGTATAATAAATTTCCTAACCTGGGGCACTGCAGTCCGCACATACGTCGTCCGAGCTCATTCGTAAAACCAACAGTTACACGGCTAGGCTACTGGTTAACTATTATTAGTTATTGTGCTGCAAAATAATTCACGTCACACCTCTGGCCTGGGAACTGGAGCACGTAGATTGAAAACATGGGCGTGTCTCAGAGTTGTTGTTCGAACTGACTCTGCATGATGAACAAATTGCGACAGAGTTTTAAAAGAAACAAAAAGGATCGAGAAGGCCAGCCGAAAAAAGAAGCGGTTGGTTTTGAGTTTATTTGTATACAAATGAGTTATCCGCATTATGTGTGCCCCACCCATTCCGCAACTTGAAGGCGGGGCATGAGAGTGCGGACGATCCAGCTGCAGCGAAGGATATATATCCGTGTACGTTCGTACCACAACACGTCCTCGATAGCATGCATACGTCCTTTTTTTGTGCGCAGCGATCGGACAGCTTAAGCCGAAGAGCCTTGTAGGCGCCCTGTGCTGGGAAGTAAAGGTGGGCGTAGCCATTTGAGGGCTCGAATTATTTTTCCTCTGCTTTGCACTAGTATTTAGGATGCATTCCTGCTGTGGCGGACTGGAAGACGCCTCCAACTCGATCAGCGTTCATGCTGATGGTGGATGAGGGTCAAGTTAGTTTATTGTTGTGTTAAATTCAGTCTTGAAACAGATTAATCTGCATTAAAAAGGTTCAAGGTCATCTGATGTGGCACTCACTAAATACCAAGTTGCTATACATTTCACCCCTGTCAACTATCATCAGTGACAAGAAAAAGAAGGTTTGAGATTTGTGCAGCTGTTGTGGTGTTATGGTGAGCATTCTTTACTTACCTCACTTAGGAAGTGTATGTTGATGTACCGGCCAAGATGGTGACAAGTGTGTCTTATGCCGAGGACGATGACAGGCACATCATTGGGATCAAGGCTGCTCAGCTGGACAAAGGATACTGCTGCCATGTAATTGAATGTGCAGATGTGGTAAGCCATTTAATCTCTCTGTTCTAATTATCATATAAAGTAATTCTGCTTGTAGGCTGTGGTATATGATGTATGTAAAGCAATTAATCGAAATTTTGAGCTACTATTGGCCAAACAGCACATAAAACGCATGAGACCAGAGCAGAACCACCCTCCTCCCCTGACCAAGATATTGTCTGAGAGCAGTCTTCCACCTGTCGAACAAAAAAAGCCCCTGCGACATTTTAAGAGTGCTATAAGATTCACAGATCAGCAGGACAAGCAGTCACAAAGAGATGAGAACACAGCCGATTATGATCCTCTGCACCATCAGATAGACAAGTTCTTCTCTGATGTTCAAGCACTGCCAACACACCCACTTAACATATCTCCACGAGGCCCAAAGCTTGTGAGGCAAACAACAAATAAAAGCTTCAATGATGGTTCTCTCATGGCCAATGATAGCTCTCTCATGGTCAATGATAGCTCTCTCATGGCCAATGATAGCTCCCTCACTGGCCATGCTTCAACACCCTTGAACCAGTCCTCTGACACCTTAGCTGACCTTGTGCCTCCTCTGCAGCCCATTCCTGTAGTCTGCCATAATGCTAATGTTCTCACTCAGCCCCTAGAAGATACAACAGGAATCCAAATGCCAAAAGCAGACATCTTTGTTAAGAAACTAAAGCAACGGGTATCTCTGGATAATGCTGGATACCCTGCATCAGAAGACCAGCAAGGCAACACTTCATATGAGCCTTCCTCTCAGCAACCACCCCCTCCACCTCCACCTCCACCTCCACCTCCTCCTCCTCCTCCTCCTCTTCCTTTACCTTTAACAACCTCTCTACCACCTCCCCCTCCTCCCCCTCCTCCCCCTCCTCCCCCTCCTCCCCCTCCTCCCCCTCCTCCCCCTCCACCACCTCCTTTTCCTATCGTATATCCTCCTTCCCTGCCTGCCTCCTCTCCTCCCCCTCCCCCTCCCCCTCCTCCCCCTCCCCCTCCTCCCCCTCCCCCTCCTCCCCCTCCCCCTCCTCCCCCTCCCCCTCCTCCCCCTCCCCCTCCTCCCCCTCCCCCTCCTCCTCCTCCTCCTTTGAACATATCTCCTCCAACTATATCATCTACACTTCCATCACCACTACTTGCCTCTCCTCAAGCTACAGAGCACATACCACCTCCTGCTCTCCCTCCTCCCCCACCACCTCCACCTCCTCCCCCTATATTATCAAGTCGAAGTTCCATAGCAAGCAGTCGTACCTCCAGAAGCAGTGTTCTGCTGGTTAGGCAAGAAGGTGACATAGAGACAAAGATAGATCGTGATGCCACTGGGACAATACTTGTACAAACAGTGATGGGAGAGAAGGAGACTTGCATTATGGGCCATGCGGGAGCTGCTATGCTGATACCAGTTGATGAAATGGACAAGTACAAGGATAAAAAGTATGAATGAAATGGAGTACTGCATGATGAGCATGAGTCACATGATGCAAGGTGATGCAGGGGGTGTGTCACAGTCCTGATGCAGGTTCTACGGGTCACATAATGTAGGGTGTGGGGTCACATGATGCAGGGTGTGTGGTCACATGATGCAGGGTGTGTGGTCACATGATGCAGGGTGTGGGGTCACATGATGCAGAGTGTACGGGTCAGGGTGTGGGGGTCACATGATGCTGGGTGTGGGGTCACATGATGCAGGGTGTGGGGCCACATGATGCAGGGTGTAGGATCACATGATGTAGGGTATGTGGTCACAAGATATCTTGTTCATTACTAAAAATATGGCAGGTTGGAATCAGAACCAGCCACAACCAGTGAGCCTATCCAATTAGTACAGCGTGCATCTGTTGAACAGAACACAACTGATGGTTCTACTCAAACTGACAAGATAGCTGTGCCGGTTGAGGCAGTGAAAAGGGCAAGGAAGCCGTGGTCAGGTAAGTACATTACCCTGATGGTCAGGTGTGTACATTACCCTGATGGTCAGGTGTGTACATTACCCTGATGGTCAGGTGTGTACATTACCCTGATGGTCAGGTGTGTACAGTACCCTGATGGTCAGGTGTGTACATCACCCTGATGGTCAGGTGTGTACATCACCCTGATGGTCAGGTAAGTACATTACCCTGATGGTCAGGTGTGTACAATACCCTGATGGTCAGGTGTGTACAGTACCCTGATGGTCAGGTGTGTACATCACCCTGATGGTCAGGTGTGTACATCACCCTGATGGTCAGGTGTGTACAATACCCTGATGGTCAGGTAAGTATATTACCCTGATGGTCAGGTGTGTACAATACCCTGATGGTCAGGTAAGTACATTACCTGATGTGTACAACACCCTGATGGTCAGGTGTGTACATCACCCTGACGGTCAGGTGTGTACATCACCCTGATGGTCAGGTGTGTACATTACCCTGGTGTGCACCAATATTCCTTTATATGGCACATCAACCACAGTACTCATACGAGTGAACGACAGAGCCAAGGACCCACTGCATCAGGAGTACCTTTTAACTGTGCTGCAGGCAATAGGTGAGATTGAATATCGCAAACTTCGGCAAGACTGGCTAGCGTACCAGAACTGTTCTATTGATGTCATTGCATTTTGCAAAAGAACAAAGCTACTCTTCCGTGGAGACAGGTCAGTTTCTTTACCAGACCCAAACATTTCGATTGACACATTCTCGTACCTGGCCACTTTAATGTGGTTGTATGTGCTTTTCAACCAAATGTTATTCTGCTTTCCTTACAGTGCTCCTCCATACCCCTAGCTGGGTGGGAGGGGTTCCGTTTGACCATTAGTGTTATGTAAACAATGGTAGCTAAACATGAAAGCAGCTTCACAGTGTACTATGATAATGTTGGGTACCAGACTATCACAATAATGTGTTTGTTTCTATTTAGAGCTTGCCTACAGAAAGGTGCAAAAGTGCTGGTAGATGAAGAGGACAGAGAAACATTTGACAATGTATTGGAAGGAAAAGTCATTGCACCAGCAGGTTAGCGTCAATACTTGTGTTAATTCATTGTATGAACTGCATCAAGATGCTTGGGGAGGGGTGACACCTAACCATCAGCTGCAACACAGCTTATCTTGGTCGTTATATGCTAGCAATTTTATGTTCACTCTCTCTCTTTACTGCAAGCATAATTTCACTCTACCTTCTGGGCAGAATATTGTAAACAATAGGTCAAATCACAGCATATCATTCTTTTCTTAGCATCAAGCTGCTGTGTGTTATGTACCAATGACAACAAAATATCATAGGTATCATAGACACCAAAGTCAACAACAGTTTACACTGCATTTGGACTTGTGCATAATTATTTTTTTTTAATGGTTAAATGTCCACATGTAAGTGAAGCAATCCTAGTACTTTTAGATGATCAGGCTATTGTGAACCCTGATTCAACTAGTGTGTCTATCTGATTGATAAACCCAATTACCCCTAATTAAAGCCACATTATGTGCCATCCTAATTAAAGCCCCATGATTTTCATTCTTTAGTTGACTCAAGTGTGCAGCTCGAGATCTCGGCCCCGCCCCCAGCACAACTGGCTGCTGCACCAGCCACTGCACCTTCATCTGGTGGCAAGTTAAAACCATGGCAACCTAACACCAACACAGAAAGACCTGAGCAAATAAAACTTTTTGGTGACGTACCTCTTGGAAGATCAGTAAAGGATTTAATAAGTGCGTCAGAACGCAGTGTGAATTCAGAAAAGAATTCGAAGCCACTAATTGACATGGGAAGAGTTGAAGAAAACAAACCTTCATCCCCACAGAAGCCACCTAGAAGGAAACTATTGGACAAGATAGCTGCATTTGAGAGTCATCAGATTGGCCAATTGGAGAGAGGTGATACAGGTAAGGGTGAAGGTGATGAAGGCAGCATGAAAAAACACAGCCAAACAGAAGAGAGCTCTGACTCTGAAGGTGAAAGCAAGGCACAGAGAAACAGAAAAGGTCACGGTCACAGAAAAGGTCATGGAAAAGCTGGCAGTCCAGACGAAACACAAAGTGTCAATCAAGACAGCAAGGGGAAGCTCAGGAAGCAGGAGAAAGGACATGACAAAGTGAGAGACAAGACAGAGGTGAAGAAGGGAACCAAAGTAAACAATAGCAATGGAGAAAAATCACATGAGAAAAAGTTAGCACAACAGTACAGCAGTGAATCTGATGAAAGTGTCAAAGTAGAGAAGAAAACTTCTGAGAAAAAGAAGAGCAGGCAAGATGATACTCACTCTGATAAAAAGGACAAAAACATGCAAAGACAATCCAGCAAACAAGCAGAGAGAGGCACCAAAGTTGAGCAACCATCTCAGCCAACTGTCCTAGCTGATATGCTAGCTGAAGGCAGCAAACTTCTTGAGCCTAAAAAAGGTGTAGTTAATGCACTTTCTGACTTTTTGGATGCAGGAAAGAAAAAAAGCTTTCTTGATGAAATGACAATTTTTGTTAAAGGAGACTCCACAACTTTGCCAACAGAGCAACTCCAATTGGAGCAATCTCATTACCACAACACAGTAGCAGACCTTCAACAACCACAGTTTGGTACTGTAGCACAGACCAATCTTTCATCACTACAGCAAGGACAGTCTGGATATGGTCATCCTTACATTAGCTCACCACAACAAAGTGTCTCTCAGCTTCCTCCCATCCAACATGCACCTCCCCCTGTGCAACATGCCCCTCTCCTTGTGCAATATGCCCCTCCTCCTGTGCAGCAAGCCCCTCCCCCTGTGCAATATGCCTCTCCTGTGCAGCAAGCCCCTCCCCCTGTGCAATATGCCCCTCCCCCAGTGCAATATGCCTCTCCTGTGCAATATGCCTCTCCTGTGCAATATGCCCCTCCCCCAGTGCAATATGCCCCTCCTCCAGTGCAATATGCCCCTCCTCCTGTGCAATATGCCCCTCCTCCTGTGCAATATGCCCCTCCTCCTGTGCAATATGCCCCTCCTGTGCAGCAAGCCCCTCCCCCTGTGCAGCAAGCCACTCCCTCTGTGCAGCAAGCCACTCCCTCTGTGCAGCAAGCCACTCCCCCTGTGCAGCAAGCCACTCCCCCTGTGCAGCAAGCCCCTCCTGTACAGCAAGCCCCTCCTCCTGTGCAATATGCCCCTCCCCCTGTGCAGCAAGCCCCTCCTCCTGTGCAGCAAGCCCCTCCCCCTGTGCAATATGCCCCTCCCCCTGTGCAGCAAGCCCCTCCCCCTGTGCAGCAAGCCCCTCCCCCTGTGCAGCAAGCCCCTCCCCCTGTGCAGCAAGCCCCTCCTCCTGTGCAGCAAGCCACTCCTCCTGTGCAGCAAGCCACTCCCCCCGTGCAGCAAGCCACTCCTGTACAGCAAGCCCCTCCCCCTGTGCAAGAGCAAGCCCCTCCCCCTGTGCAGCAAGCCCCTCCTCCTGTACAGCAAGCCCCTCCTCCTGTACAGCAAGCCCCTCCTCCTGTGCAAGAGCAAGCCCCTCCTCCTGTGCAAGAGCAAGCCCCTCCTCCTGTGCAATATACCCCTCCCCCTGTGCAGCAAGCCCCTCCCCCTGTGCAGCAAGCCCCTCCCCCTGTGCAGCAAGCCCCTCCCCCTGTGCAGCAAGCCCCTCCCCCTGTGCAGCAAACTGATCTTATGTACTCACAACACCAGCTGCACTTCCATGCCTCTGAAGTAACAAAGCACAACTCATCAGTTCATGATTTTGTCAGTGCAACCAATACTGAAGTACAGGCTTTAGTTTCAAAGCCTAGTGATGACCCCATTCCATTCCAGCACAGAAAAGACCCAGCACAGTTAAGAGCAAGTACTAATTCTGCAACACAGCAATCCTTGCCTGTAACATCAAATGCTGAATTACAAATCTCACCACAACCTCCCCCTCCTCTGCCTTTGCCTATACAGGATTCATCTGAAATATTACCTCTAGTAAAGCCTGAACAGCAAACTATACCTCGTGAACAACAATCTATAGTTCGTAAACAATCTATACATCGTGAACAGCAATCTATAGTTCGTAAACAATCTATACCTCATGAACAGCAATCTATACCTCATGAACAACAATCTATACCTCATGAACAGCAATCTATACCTCCACCAAACGCTGGACCACCAACTTCATCCCAACCATCACCCCCACCACCACCACCACCACTGCAATCAACTAAACAGGTTCAGCCTCACATTAGTAAGACCAAAGCTAATGTTTTTGTGCAACGTGACAATCTATTGGATGAGATTAAAATGAAAAAACCCCTTAAAAAGGTAGTACCTAAATCTGATCAGGGGGAGAAGGAGGATGTGTTGGAAGCATTGCTTGATGAAATACGAACAAGCAGGCCGCTACAACAGGTGCCCAGGGAGGAGAAGGGTTCCTACAAGCTGCGAGTTCGACGTAACAAGCGAGGTGCTGTAAAAGATCAAAGTGAAAAAGAGAG
This sequence comes from Spongilla lacustris, assembly GCA_949361645.1. Lineage (NCBI taxonomy): Eukaryota > Metazoa > Porifera > Demospongiae > Spongillida > Spongillidae > Spongilla > Spongilla lacustris. Next base: position 135,335 of record OX442431.1, read on the forward strand.
AGGTAAAAGGGAAGATGGCAGAAAAGGACAGCAGCAGGGTGACCACCACCACCATAACAGGGTGCATCACCATGGCAACCATAGACGAGAGCATCATTTGCCAAAGGAAGCAAGGGATGGGTCAGGGGATGAGGAAGGTGCACAAGAGGATCAAAACAGAGAAACTGAAAGGAAGGAAGATGAAGCTAAAGTGGTGGACAATAGAAAAGGTCCAAAAAATCCAGAGAGTAAGGAAAAGACTACTGCTTTGGAATCAGGTGCACCAAGTGAGGATGAAGGCTACACAGAAGAGGAGGAGGTGATGGATACACCTCGACATCAGAATGCAGATAAGCAGAGAGACAAGCTCACTGGCAACAGCACACCAAACATGCCTGCGTGGAAAGTTGCCCTTTTAAAAAAGAAGAGGGGCGAAGCTGAGCCAGCCGCCCCGCCCCCACCTGAAGATCTCTCTGAGGCACTACCAGATCCCCCACCACAACAGCAAAGTATTGATGGGGATGAGGCTGTACCAGCATGGAAAGTAGCTCTCATAAAAAAGAAACAAAGCCAACAGCCTTCAGTGGTGGAATCAGACCACACCCAGTTTGAAGGAGTACCAGAATGGAAGCAAAAATTATTGAAACAGAAAATGGAAGCCAAGGCAGCACAGGAATCAGCTATTCATGAGAAGAGAAGAATGGAGCAAGAGAAGAGAGCCGAAATTGCTGCCATGCCACCATGGAAACGAGAACTGTATTTAAAGAAAAACCCTCAATATGCTTAGAAAATCCCCTCTGACACAATACTGCATGTTAGCTATGAACATAAACTAGATACATACAGTGCAGTAGTATACACTTGTGCAATAATATAAATACACCTGTTATCACAGCAGTCTCTTCCTGCAGCTAACAGCTCCACACCGACAGTCAATCCTCTTGCCTTCAACTGATCCTACCACATAGTTATAGTCCCATGTTAGCTCCTGCATAGCCTTGATCCTTCTAAGGGCACAAGACAGTGTTATGTGGCCACACCCTATTCCACAACACCTTACTTTCTGGCAAAGAATGCCACCCAGGGGAAGCGTAGATCATGGGTGTCAATGAATACATTTTGAACAAATAGGTTTGGTGAACAACTATGCTGTGGGGTAATAGCATCTTGACAGACATGTGAACATGAGAGATGTGTACTTACATTTATGTAACGGCCCAAGTTTCCCCTTCGCTTTGCATCCATCACGTAGGTGTGATCTTCATGAAAATAGTGACGCATGCGTAACGTCTGTGTGTGATGAGGGGAATGTCCTACGCTAGCAGTCTTGTTTGTACCCATAAGATCAGCTAAAACACTCCTAGTAATTGACCCTGTGGGACTTCTAGTGCTGACATCAGGAAGAGCCTTACTACTGCTGAATAAGGATGGGCTGGTTAGTGCATCCAAGGGACTACAGGAGCTGGTGACTGCACTCAGTTCATCATCACTGCTAAGGCTGCTCCCCATCAGAGCACTGCCATGTGAAGAGCGCCTGAGATGAAGGCGCATGGAGGCAGCACTCTGAACACTGTACACAGAAGCACTGTCAGACAAAGAATCCGAATTCTCATCTGACGAGCATACTACATCAGATTCATAGCCCTCTTTTCGATGTTCCATCACCTCTGAAAAAAATATTTTGATGAAAACCTGCATCAATAACAGTTTCACACACACACACACACACACACACACACACACACACACACACACACACACACACACACACACACACACACCACTTATGCAACATAAACAAGATGGGGGTACCAGCATAAGAGCACTATTAACAAGATGGAGGACTCACCAATGTAATCAAGCTCAGCCTGATACTCATCCCCATCACGGGTACCCAGTTCATTCCCTACCTCTTCACTGTATACATGTCCAATGTACGTGCATACGAAGGTCCCCTTTGGAATGTCATCCAATGATCTTAGGCCCCACCCCCTGCCCAAAGGCACAATAAGCAAGCTAAAGTGAGGTGGGTGGAGCCACTTACCTGTCTCTAGTTTTGAATACCTGCATTCGATGTTGCAAACCTTTTTGGACAACTCTGTTAGTGCACCAGGGACCACAGCGGCAGCGCGAGTTGCACTCATAAATGCTATACAGGAGGAGAAAAGTAAGGTGATGGAATCACACAATCCAAATAGTCAGGGCCGTAGCCCCCCCCCCCCCCCCCCCCCCTTATAGTAAGTGGTCCGGTTATAATTAAGCTGGTATGACGAGGGGGGAGGGGGGGGGGGGGGGTTAATTCATTACACCACACCATGCAAGCTCGATTTTTTTTCCCCCTCGGGAATTAAAGTGGTTAAAACCCTGCTGTTCCTTCTCCATAAGTTAACTGCTCCTGCTTCCCCAGACCTACTCAGCCCTCCCCTATACCCAATAAAAGTACCACTCCCTCTTCCCCAGACCTACCCAGAATACTGCTCCCTCTTCAGGCGATGGTGCACATAGCCAACACTGTGCCTTGGTTCCTGGCCCAAAGCCCTACTCTCCTCAATCGTCAGCTGCCAACACTCACACTTAGAGCGATTTGTGCAGTTATCAATACAAGAGCAGCAGACCAGGAAGCCATCATCTTTACACGCCATCCGTTCAGCTGTGTGCTGAGCTATGTACTCAAACCTCACAGGAACATCTTCATCAACCTCATTGACACACTGTAAGAAGAAACCTCGACATTGCAACACACTAAACATTAATACATCAACTACCCATCAATATCTAACCATTTACCACTAACCATGACTGGTCTGGTTTCTGCACCACTGGAAATGTCTGAAATAAACACTTTTGCTCCTGCTTCCTATACATATATATCAGAATTTGAAAGATACTCCACTCCCTCTCTCCCCCCATCTCTCCCTCTTGCCTATTACCTTGGAGTCATACACAAATGTCCGTACCACCACAAGAGGATCAAATGAAAACTGTGATATCTTCAAAGAGAACTGCCCTGTATCTGTGCCAACAGATAGTACTGGACAAACACAACAAAAAATTCAAGCAAAACACACAGGTGATGATTGCAATAACTAACAGTAACTCTCGACCTCATCCATTGAGCGCTTCAGATTTAAAATAGAATAGTAAAAGTGATGCCGTCACTGCTACAAACCACTTACCAGCCTCCTCTTACAGGGGGCTGCATAGAATACAGAGATAGGGCCACTCAGGTCATTCCCTGATTGCTGCACTTCAATCCTGCACACAGCACACTATGTTAGCATGTGAACATCTCAAAGTAATTTTAAAAACCTGCCTCTCCCAGCCCATGAGAAGAGGGACAGACAGAGGAGAGAGAGCGAACCACTGTTCCCTTGTCACACTGCATTCATAGAGTCTACAGCTCTTTTTGCAGTGATGGCTAAAAACTGTTGTGTGGTACGTATGGTGCAAATGGGTGTGCATGTGTGTGCATGTGTGTGCATGCCATAGCAAGACCACTGACCACTAGGCTAGTTGTTATTTGGTTCTCCTACAGGTTAGGCTCCGCTCAGTGCCGCCGTGCTCAAAGTCGTCGTCGCGATTTGTGCACTGTTCGCTAACGTGGGGACGAGAGTTTTAGAACAAGCGCGCTCCTCGTGCCCAGGCAAACCTACATGCTCGATTTCGCGTAGGCTTCAAATTCGACTCGTTTAGTTTCGAACCACGTACCAGTTGTTGTCAGTACCTCTGCAGAATTTACAATACATAACTCCTCTATCAATGAGGTATTAAGGCAATACCTTCCCAATCAGATATAATCTTCTCATAACGACTCACCACCCTAGTGAGAGCCAACATATGCAAGCCTGACATAACACAGCGTGCCTTACTTGGAACGCAGGCTTTCCAGCCTTTTGTCGATTACTTCCTCCATGATTTGTTATTCTTTCAGTATGTATGTAAACATGCTTCACGTCGTAGCAAGCACGTGACGAGTAATTAAAGTTCAAAACACAAGCACGTGCGACACAAAGCAATGATTGTTTGGTTGTTGTTGGTAGGATTATTAGCTGTCCATTGTACAGCTGAAGGGAGCGTCAAGAGAGCCACTTTGGAAGTAAGAATCGTGATAGGATGTTTCATATACTTCCATGTTTCTTTGCAGACTTGTGGTGGATGACGTTTGAACTCGCTACCGAAGGTGAAGAATTTCATTAATCAGCACCTCCCCCAGTAGTATCCTTTTTAAATATACTAAGTACAGCAGGTGATACCATTGGCCCATTGCATAGAAATTTTCCTTGACGCTAGCAGTGCAAACGTCGACATAAAATACATTGGAGGAAAGGATCCCGAGATGGTGTTCTATGACGAGGCCGGTAGCGTGGTTCAGGTGCGTGTTTCATTAATAAGTATGGTAAATTTTGACGGTCGCTATTTTGGTTATATTTACGTAGCGAGTACTTGTGATGCAGCACTCCGAGGATGACATCATAGCGCTTCTTGCCTCGCACAATCTCCACAAGAAGCCATCAGAACTATAGATCTAGAAATGGAAATATGTAGTATAGTGTTTGCAGACAGTCATGACGTGTGCTCTTAAAGGTGCATTTTGTACCAGGAGCGACACCGAGGCTTGTATTTGTCCGCATACCTCTGTACTACGTGTTTCATTAATTTGCGTTCTTATATACGGCGGGCGGAAATGGGCGCAACTCTGACCTATCCGGTTGTGGATCTAACAGGGAAAGTTGCGATAGTAACTGGAGGGAATGCCGGCATTGGGTATGAAACGGCTAAGGCGCTTGCTACCATGGGAGCTCACACAATTATAGCATGCAGGTCAGCGGAAAGAGCCACGGAGGTACATGGATACTAGTAACACACCAAGAACTTAGAAGTTAGAACTAATCTAGGCCCTACTGATGCCGTTCTTTTAGGCACTGACCCGAATGCAAGAAGAGGTCAGACAAGAGTTCCCAGAAAAACAGCTCAAAGTCGAGTCCATGTTGCTAGACTTAGCGTCCTTCGAGTCAACTAAACAATTCGTCGCAACCTTCAGAGCCAAGAACCTTCCTTTGCACATCCTTATCAACAACGCTGCAGTTGCTCTTATACAGGAACGAAGTAAGCATATTGAGTGTAGCACAAACAGAAAGTCGACTCAACCCTCCTGATCCCCAGGCCTAACTACAGACGGTTACGAACAACAGTTTCAAGTAAGTGCTTCTTTGCCTGGCTGTTCCGCACTTATCGATATCGCGCGACACCTGTAATAGGTTAACCATCTCAGCCATTTTCTGCTAACACTGGAGCTTCTCCCCATTATGACTGAAAGCGCGGTGGGTGGGGAATGCAGGATCGTATTCGTAGCCTCTGTTGGACATGTCCTTGCGGAATGGAACCCGGACAATCTCAATGGAGAACTGAGTTATGGACCGCTGAAGTTCTATGATAATTCGAAGCTCTACAATGCAAGTTGAATCAGTATATTATGATGTCAGGGTCGTTTGATCTGTTTACACGTAGGTTTTGACTACATATGCCTTGCAGAGGCGACTTCCAAATGTGGGCATCACGGTATCTTCTCTCCATCCAGGAGTGGTAAGCGTTTCAAGGACAGCACCTGTACTTGGGACCTGCTTACAATGGACACCTCACACTTAGGTGGACACAGAGCTAAACCAACACAGCAAGTTTTTCCATTTATTTGCCTTAGCAGTGAAGCACACAGGTATGTGTAGTAGTGATGAATGGCATAGATCTCTGCTATATCTCTGTCCAGGTATAGCAAGGACTCCCCGAGATGGTGCAGCCACTTCCATCAACTGCGCTGTGAATCCACAACTGAACTCCCAACAGGCACACTACTATAGTGACTGCAAAGTGACCCAGTCCTCAGCCCTATCAATGTGATGTCATATATTCATGGTACATTGCATACTTTCATATCACACACACACCACACATATATATGCAGGGATGAAGCTGTGCAAGAGCAGCTGTGGAGAGTGAGCGTGGATATAGTGAAAGATTACCTCTCCCCTGAAGTAATGGCAAGGTATGGATGTCCAGCTCCAGGTGACACATCTGCTGGTCAGTAAAGTTCTATGACAGACATAGTAGTTTATTTTATATCATGTTTGTTTTGTACACACAAATGTGCTGGTTGCATCTTCAGGCATTTATATAAGCTGTACTTTCTAATGCCTCGTCCAGACCCTGAATATATTACTTATAGATTCTATCTAGGAGGCTATTAATAGCAATGTAAATCACCCAACCTTGTGCAATGGAAGTTTCCAGAAGTACATTTGCTGTGAGCAGAACACAGCAGCTAGATACCTTTTAATAAGTAGGATGTGTGTCTAATTACTTGATCACATGATCAGTAGCATTAGTGTGCAATTGAAGTACACACCATCTGGGGAGAGGAAATGTGTATCTATTAAGAGCTGAGTCTTAATAGTCAGAAAGGTGATATTTTCACACAAGCAGTATTTTATTTCTGTACTTGGATGGTATCTGAAGCCCCAGTGATTTCAGTGCTTGTGCAAAGTAAGGTGGGAGGGGTGCAGTTATGGTGAGAGGTCGCTGTGCTCCAAAGTAGTCCAGTACCTGCACCTCGTAGGCATGAAGGTACATATGGCCTCTTGCATAGCCCATGAAGCCAATGGACTGCAGCTTCTTCTTCAGAGCTGGGTACTTCCTTAGCAGTGGTCCTGCAAACTTGTTGTCCCCCAGTACTGGACATGTGAGACCATCTGCAAGGTGTACTCTGAGCTGATGTTTGAAGCCAGTTATGAGCTGTAGGTCTACCAGACTGCAGCGACGGCCATAACTGCTTAACACTTCATACTTCGTCCATGCCAACTGCAGGCCACCAGGTAGTGTTGTCCCTGCTAAGTCCTGGGATGGATTGTTAACAGCAGAGTTTTGATCAGCACCCTCCCCAAACACCCCCACTCTCACCTCAGAGAACATATCTAACTTGTCTGTCCTTAGAATTACCTAAGAAATCAAAATCATTTAATCATGTCCCATGTACACAATGTACATACAATGCAGAGATAATATATTCCATGAAGCACCTAACACACACACACACACACACACACACACACACACACACACACACACACACATACCCTATGCATTCCATGCTTATTGGATGCCTGAGTAGATAAATCTTTCACAGCTAGTGGCACTTCAATAGAACCTGAACAAGTGAACTGACAGCTGGTGTAAGTCATAATACCACACTGCAGTACCTTCAAACTTCTCCGGAACATTTACAGTGATGGCACTACCGGTACCGTCAGACCACGTGATCACAAGCAGTGCTTTTTAAACAGAACCAACCAGTAATGCTTCAATATCATTTTGTCTTCAAAGAGACGTCTCAAACGTGTGGCAGCTTCGGCACTCCTGCTTAGCAATAGGACACCACTGGTGTCTCTAGTAACGGTGTGCAATATATGCATGCTCACGTGTTGATGAGTTCACGTTTCATTTACTTGTCGAGGCGATGAGCAATATTTGGCGGACCCTGGGCTTCGTATTGCCAAAGTGGAAGGTATGACGTCAGCTCTTGCTTCAAGCCTGGTCCAGCTGCAACAGTAAGTGAAATTTAAAAGTCAGAAGCAAGGCTTAGGCTTGGCTTACCATGCACAGCGATACCCGCGGGTTTGTTGATAGCCACTATTTCACCTGGTGGATATTTGTATAATGGTTCGGCATGTTAAAACTGCAACTTACTGTCCTTATAAAGCAGCATGCGCTGCGAATCTCTGGTAGATATGGTATGTGTCACATTAGCGGCTCGCCTACTCAATTGTGCTGTTAGTTTAATAGCGGCCATGACACAAATAAAAAATAATATTAAAAAGGAGACAGTTAATAACACGGTGCGAAATATGTGTAACGAACATGTCATACATACACAAACGTCAGACTGGACTAGTGATTGCTGGTCTCTGACAAAGTTGAGGCGTCCCTTCTGTGGTTTCTACGAGCTTGGACCTCCATATCTCGTGCCCGCTCCTCGCTGAAATGGATGCCAGCTTGTGTTATATGTTCCTTCTGCAGCTCCTTGGTAGTGAAGTGATACTTGAGGATCTGGGTGGGAACACCACATCAATGGCTACCATATAAACTTTTATAGCTTACTTCAGGCATCAGAACGTTCTCATGGGTCACTTCCAATGGAAGCTTGCGTAGTCTTTGGGTTAGCTCAAAGAACCTGGGCACAGGAAACTCTCAAATTTTGTGCACCTGGTCCTCAGACCACACCCATTACTTTCTGTAACTCCTAGCCTTACCCAAGCCCATACCAGCCCCGCCCCAAGCCCCGCCCCCTGCCTTTACCCTTTGCATTCCTTGCGATAGTCTTCAGAGTGGAATGCAAGACGAAGAACTGCCACAGCCACTTTGAAGAGGATCTTGATCCCCTCTAAGAAGAACATATCCCACACTCTCAACACCATTGGCCAGGGCAGAGTCCTAGAGAGACCATAAAGTCAACCATGTTTAGGAGGAGGGTGGGGAGGAGGTGGGGCAAACCTTGAATAGATGCTCATGAACCACTCTGTACAGTAGAGTATCGGGTCTAGCCCCTTGGAGACATCGGATCCTTGTGCCTTTGACTTCAAGGAAAAGCAGTTGAAACAAGAGCAGTTGAATCATAGCAAACATACATCCATGAAAGCATTGGTTTCTGGTATGTACTTGGCTAAAAGGTCTTTCAATATCAAGGCATCTATTTGAAATGCATGCTAACAGCAAAAAGATGAATATTCAAACAAAACAGGTCCAAACTCACCAGTCCAGGGCTGTAGTACCCAGGAAGGTATTGTTCACATATCTGTACTAGACACCAGAAAGCCTCCTGTGGGGATGGGATCAGAGAGTGTATTCACACCCAACTTGTCATGTCTACAAGCAAATACAGCACTGACATGACACCATTTCACAGCATACTTTTGACCACACCCACCCCTCATATCCCAGCATCCCCTCACACATCCCCCTATCACATTACCTCCACAGGCATGTACATCAGAAGAGTGGCTGCAACAGGGGCCATAGCCTTGGGGGCAGTAAAGGAATAGTGAGCATAGAAGAAGTAACAGAGGCCATTACCTGACAGTACCCAGTTTTCTCGTTGTACATGGCATATGCCTTCAGTACTAGCCTGAGGTCACTTTGCCTACACACATTACAACCCATCATTACACACACCAGCACATCCAGGCCACACCCTCAAGTTTGTGCCCCGCCCACTCACCCTTGTGCTCCTTTCTTTGCAAACAAGACATGTGTTGGAAACGTTCGGTCCAAGTCTTTATCGATGACATGAATCACGACATCATTATCAGGCTTGCTAATACATGTCTGCAGAAATGGATGCCATTACTATTCCTTGTTCAGATATAATAAACCACTTCTTACAGCAAACACCCCCTCGTTTTCTGCCATCAGTTTTTCTGCACCAGATAATTTTAACCACACCTTTTCTCTCAGTGAATCTGGGACGCCTTTTCTACAGCGTTCTTTCAGCTGAAAACTTAGCTTTGTGACGCTGAAATCGCCTAAATATTTTATTTGCGTACCTTTTTCTGTTCTTTCTCGAAAAACTTATCCCAATTTCCCAACATCTTCAGCCACTTTTCTTCGCGTTTGCGTACCTCACTTGGTGAGACTTCTGGCTCACTTTGTTATGAAAATACTTCATCCAGGGTGACCTAACTATCTCTTTATTACTTACTAGTGCGCGTCGTCGGTAAAACCATACTTGTCTTCTTGTGTTTGTTGATCACCGGGGTCCATCTGCTCTTCAAAAGAAAAGTTCAACGGTTGTCCTTCTACCAATCCAATATCTGGCTATACCGTTGGTTGTGAAGGTTACTGCTGTACTAGATGCCGTAATCTAACATAGGAACGCTATACGGGAGTAGCCTGATTTCTTTAATTAGAGCACAATAATATGTGTTTAAAGGCGTGGCGAAAATTCATAATTCATATCCCGGGGGTGAACCAAACATGACCTCCAACTTGTTGCCACCACACTGCCGCCAAATCATTGCTTCCTGGTTGCAGGAAGATATTCCTAACTTTGACTACGGCGGGGCAGTTGTAGGCGATCAACCAACAGAGGCAGTACTCCTCTGCAAGACGGCTGGTGTGTTGTGTGGCGTACCGTTTTTTGACATGGTGTTTCAGGAGCTGTCGTGTAGCGTAACATGGATGTTTCCTGAAGGCAGCTACCTTACACCTCCAAGTGAAGTAGCAAAAGTGTCTGGCCCAATCAACAAGCTTCTGCAAGGCGAGCGGACCAGTTTAAACATACTCGCCAGAGCTAGTGGCATCGCAACCACTGCGAGGGAACTTTCTGAGGCTGCGAGAGCATTAGGTTGGAACGGACAGGTAGCTGGCACTCGAAAAACTACTCCAGGTTTTAGGCTCGTAGAAAAGTACGCCCTCCTGGTGGGAGGGGTATCCACTCACAGGTACGACCTATCCTCCATGATCATGTTGAAGGACAACCACATCTGGTCCACTGGCAGTGTCACCAACGCTGTTCAAAAAGCGCGGCAAGTGGGAGGTTTCAGCATCAAGATAGAAGTGGAATGTCGTAGTATAGCAGAGGCTGAGGAGGCTGTCAAAGCAGGTGCTGACATCGTGATGTTGGATAACTTTGAACCTGAAGCACTGCAGATTGCTTCCAGTCATCTCAAGAAATCCTTCCCTTCCTTAATCATCGAGGCCAGTGGAGGGATAAAGAAGAGCAATATGTCTTTGTACTGTCTCCCTTCCATTGATGTGGTATCTCTTGGCTCCACCACTCAGGGCTATGGCACTGTCAACTTTTCCCTCAAAGTGTGCAAGGAGGGGCATGACCCGACCAACCCAAAAGTTGCGTTACGTGACTTGTGATAGTTTCATTTGAAACTAAGTTATTGCACCTATAACAGATTGCCATCTCTGGAGTTCTGGGTACTGTGTTTACAAATACTATTTAAAAGCCTCAACCCCAGACCCTGAAACAAGTACAATAGTGGGATAGCAATAGGGATATGAGAAGAGAGGGGGACCTGTGTGACCATGGTGATGGTGAGTGGGTGTGGTAATCTTATGGGCATGGCCCAGTGATCTTGCCAGTGGCATAGTTTGCATACCAGACTTGATCATTAAGTGCATGCAAGGATAGCGATAGCAAGGGCATACATAGATGTGGCTAGGGATCGCTCTGAGTTCACTCGTCCATCAACGTACATAGGCGTTACGTAACGATGGGTCCGGGGCCGAGACCACACACTGACGAACATGCCGCTGATTATAATGTGCGGACTGCCATGTTCTGGAAAGTCTAAGCGTGTGACAGAGCTTGTTGAACTGTTCAATTCGACTGGAAAGGATTTACACGTTATCACGGAAAACTTCAGTACATCTGAAGCTAAGAATAGTTGCCTCCTTTCCTCGCGCAATGAAAAGGAGCTACGAGCTACTCTTAAGTCGGAAGTGGAAAGGCAGCTTACGCCGGATAGGATAGTGATCCTGGATGCGCTCAACTATATCAAAGGATACCGATATGAACTGTACTGCATCAGTAAGCACATCAAGACGACTCATTGCGTGCTGTTGTGCGACGTAGCCATAGACGTGGCGAAACAATGGAACGCAGAAAGAGCAGCTGACTTAAGGTACAGCGAGGAGGTACTTGATGCCCTTGGGATGAGATTTGAAGCTCCGGACTCCAGGAACAGGTGGGACTACCCGCTTTTCACCGTTCATCCTGGGGACGAGCTTCCAGCCACAGACCTTGTAGAGGCTCTCCTGAATCGCAAGCCTCCGCCCCCGAACCAATCTACTCAAACGAAACCACTTACTTCAGCAAATTTTCTACATGAATTAGATCGCAGAACGCAAGAAGTAGTTACAAGCATCCTCCGAGGGCAGGAGGATGGCCTAGCTACTAGCATACCTCTGACTGGATCGAGCGAAAGTGTTCGTTTAACCAGGACTGTTACCATGGCAGAACTACGAACAGCGAGAAGACAGTTTATCTCTTACACAACTTTACATCCTGTAGAGAGCCAAATGATTTCATCACTCTTTGTACAATACCTAAACACACTTATGTGATTCACTACAAACAGAACACCTAATAGAATAAATGTTTTAGTTCAAATGATTTTGATTCAATCTGCAGAACTGTTGGTATGGGAGAGAGAAGGGGTATCAGGTGTTAAAGCAACCCCTATGCACAAGTGACACAAGTAGATGTTGTACCTAGAGCATAGCTGCAGTGAAAGCAGCTGATTCACGTCCTGACTTGATGCATGACACAGGAATCAAGGGATGTTTGGTCTTCTGAAGATAGTTCTGCAGGACACAAAAGGTTCACATTTTGCACACAAACCACCCACCAGTCATACATGAGCATAGGTAATGGCATTCTTCTTTTCATCAGGGCTGGAGCCATTACCTACCCACACAAACAGTTCTTTGCCAGTGTCAGCAATAAACACTTCAAAATAGAAACAGATGCTACTAGTAAATTCTGGTGAAAGTCCTTAGAAACTCTTACCATCTTTCTCATCTAGCAAACTTCTTGGAAGAGAGCCTTCAGACACAACACTAAACTCCAGGCTGCCTGTCTCATCACTAAGCCTGGGGAAGAGGTTCTGTTCATACATGACCATTCTCAACACATACTTTACCTACCTGAATAGCATTGGTTTGAAGTCCTCAGTTTCCTAAACACACAAACCACACAACACAATATATCATGCATGTGATTGCACACACCTCATGTCATATACCTTACAAACACACATACATTCCTATGCATCAAAATATCAGACTATCTGTTACACCGCACCCAAATAATTAATTTGCCACACACATGCCAATGACATGCTTTTCCACAAGATGTTTTGCTGGATACTGACTATATATATCAATCTTTTTTGATTGCTTGTATAGTTGTAATGACCACCCCTGCTCCTCCCACCACACCTCCCACCACACCTCCACTGCCTCCCACTCCAATTGATGTGCTGTAAGTACAACGTAATAAAGATTGTTGCTGCTTATCCTCACACATACTCCACACACACCAGACCTGTTTCTCATTCTCAATAGCATCTTCTGAAAGGGTTGTGTAAAATTTGTGTGAGGAAGGTGTGTCCCTTTCATCTGAAAATCAAGTGTGGAATCTCACAGATCAGTATCTGCATGCCTCCACATGTCCTCACCAATAGACTGCACATTTGGCTTCCCTCCTCGCTCAGACTACAGGGGCACAGGCCACACCCATTGGAACAAACCATTGGTTAACCCGTGTCCCTCTCACCTTGAGGGTCTGGAGAAACTGAACAGCCCTGAACTTCTCGTCTTTATTACAAGTTTTACCATTCCATTGGTATATCTCCAGTCCAAGATCCAAGATGAAGACATCACTTGAATCCAGGCTATGCTTATTCAGTGGCTTCTCTCTCACAGTAACACCATTCTATTAGCAAAAGGGTTCATCAAGTGCTATTTCGCTAACAAAAACCTACCTTGTCGCCATGAAAATGAAGCAGACGTGGTTTGTACTCTGTTGGCTTCACATGTTTGAAGCCAGACTCCGCCCTTGTTCAGCGAATGGAGGTAAGGACTGTGAAGCTATACTATATACTTACCCTCCCTCCAGTAAAGTGATGGTCTTGAAGTAAGACTTAAACAGACTAGACTCATATCCCATCACCTCTCTGTGTTGTATGGGCTTGTCATCCAACTATCAACAAACAGAATACCACCACAATTAAATAAGCCGCGGGCACCGTGCCAAATGATACATGCTTCAATAGCACCATATATGGTAAAAAATAAAATATATAAACGCACCTTGTGCATCACACCTTTTTATCAATGTAATATAGTACAACCTGCTAACACAACTCACAAGCGTATCCAATTCCACAGTCTTGTAGGCAGCTGTGCCGTACTCATCCTGGGACGAGTATTCACCAATCCAAAAATGAAGATCGTACAGTAGCTCCTACAACGAATTATCATGAACATGCGTACACAAGTTGATCCGCCAATTACATCTGTGTCAGGCTTTTTGTATGTATGTAGGATGATATACGAGTCTCCGTTGTAGAACTTTCCGTATTCTTCCTTCGACCAAGAAGTGACCTAAAAATTCACGTTTAAATGAAAGGCGTACCCACGAACATCTACCAAACCTGGAAATTAACAATTCGCCAAATCTGAAGGCCTACACGTTCTCCGGCGCCCTTCCATGCCTTCTCAGTTTCAGCGGAGCTCTTTTTTACCTAGTGTGACATCTTGATTAGATACCTTATATGTCGTCTTAATATACACACATACCTGGCGCTCAGTATCAGACCCGAACAGTGCGAGATTGCTATCTTTCCAGTCGTACTTCTTTGCTTTTACCAGACCTGCCATTGTATATACGTCTATTACTAACAAAATTAATTTTGTGGACTTTTTAAAGTAAAAGTGTTGTTTTGAGCGCATGCGCAACGGCGCTGTATAAATGCACTTTGTACCTATCAATGGTCTCCCCACGCACCCCAGTCAGAGATGGGTGGTTGCGGTTTTCAAATCCCCCACACCTGGGGGCATCGTTCAAATCTCCTCACGTAACTGTGTGGGGCAGCAAGAGACCCCCGCGTTTTTGTATTTTATGCGACATATATATGGTAATATGTCAAAAATCTCCCCCATGCCAGCCAAATACCCACCATTGACAGGTGCATACACTGTTATTGGCTGCACTCCAACCGCGAGCCAAACAAAAAACGATCTCTAAAGATTGCAACTTTTTCTGCTATCACCGCTTGTTTCATTCCTTTTTACACCACCATCGCTTTCAAATCCTATATACCACCAGATTAGCGTTGTGGACTACATGGCAGTACATGCATTTCATTTTTCACCGGCCTTGCCTTGTTTCATTCACACCACCATTGCCTTCAAATCCTATATACCATCAATGATTAGTAGTATACATTAGATGAAGACTGGACTGGCGTGTGGAGCTTTGCATCAATAAGCTTCACCAGCCTCTGGCTTCATGCTATCTACTACTACCCCAAAGACCCACAAAGGCCCACTTCTAAATAGGAAATGAGTGTTTGATATTACCTTTTTTTTTAAACGATTAATAACGTAATGTATATGCGCGATGTCGCAGCCGGCTACTGATGAACGCAGAGCCGATTCTCTTGTTATCAGACTTGGACTTGATGAGCAAAGCTCAATTCCACCAGATTTTCTGTTCAGTAGCGAAGAAAAACAAGAAGAAGGCTGCATCCAAGGTTGGACTTACTTACAGGTAGGTAAGTGCACAGGAGAAAATAATGTGCACTTTTGGTGTAGCGCCAGACCATCTCGGCAAGAGGCAACCACATGATATAACAATAGAGCAGTACAGCCCACCCCAGTGGGAGAGCTTTGATGGGCGCGGGACACCTGCCGCCCAGGACTCCACGAGGGTTAACTTCTTCTCGGGAATCCCTGCAGTAGCTTCTGTCAAAGGGATCCTGCACCTGTACAAGTATGTTTCAAGCGGACGCTTTGTCGCTGTCTTATACTCTATCTAGGTCACCAGAGTCAACACTGAGTGAAACGGTGTGTGTGCTCTGTGTGCCAGCGCAGATGAGGCTGCTGGACATGTTGGACTTCCTTTCTCCCGTGCTGTGAGTTGGTCTAAAGTGGCTTGGAATGCATTTAGCCTCCTCCCCATGCCTCCTCCCTGCCTGCTCCGTGCCTCCCAGCAAGACCATTACCAATATACGAGTTGTCAGAGATGCCACCCCAAATCAATATATGATGCTGTTGAAATTTAAGACAAAGGTAAGGATGCTTAGTGACCCCTTAATGGGTGGGCAATCTATTAAAAGGGTGTGTCTTCTCTCTGTGGTCCAACTCTGCAGGATGCTGCACACTCATTCTTCAAGGCCTACAATGGGATGAGATATAATTCTTTGGAAAAGGGTGTCTGCCAGTTGGCATACGTCAACAGAGTTGAAACAGTGAAGCCACCATTACATGGTGTGATGAAAGGTCTTGTAGAGCTGCCATCATGTCCTGTCTGTCTGGAACGCCTTGTAAGGTGTCACCCTGTTGCATTGCCGTTTTAAATCCCCAAACCCCTCCCCTCACAAGGATGACAGTGTTCTCACGATTCTTTGCAACCACTCCTTTCACACTAACTGTCTCACACAATGGCAAGAGTCTACAACGTTAGCCACACCTTAGCCACACCCATTCATCCGCCTTATGTACCTGTTTCGTTGCAGATGTCCTGTTTGTAGATACATGTACACCCCAGACCCTGTGGGTGGGGACAACACATGCTCATCATGTGACTCTAAGGAGGTAAGTGTGTGTGTTGAGGTGGAGAGCCACTCTCATACCTTCCTACAGGACTTGTGGATCTGCCTGATATGCGGGGTGGTTGGGTGTGGTCGCTACATGGGAGGGCATGCCAACAAGTACGTGCATATCATATGAGAGGGTTCTGTCATCAAGGTGTTTTGTGATCAGTCACTTTGTGGAGACCCAGCACACATTTGCTATGCACCTTGATACCGGAAGAGTGTGGGACTATGTAGGAGGTATGTGTGATGTGTGGGTGTGTGTGATGAGTGGGTGGGTGTGATGTGTGGGTGTATGTGATGAGTGGGTATGTGTGATGTGTGTGTGTGTGATGAGTGGGTATGTGTGATGTCTGGGTGTATTGCAGGAGGTACATGTGATGTGTAGTGTGGGTTGTGTGCTGTAGGTTCATTGCCACATTCCTCTCTTAGACAATTATGTGCACAGACTGGTGCAGAACAAAAGTGATGGCAAGTTGGTGGAGGTAGCAGGGATGGCTGGAGTGGTGGGTTCATTCGCTCCGGAAGTGTGTGCTCTCTAAGGATGGCTCATCTGTTGTAGGTTGCCAGTGAAGAGAAGATAGATTCTATACAGTTGGAGGTGAGTGTGGAAAGTATAGGTAGGTGGTGAAAACCTTACATGTTGTTATCCCTCCTCCCCTCTCCCTCCTCTAGTACACATACTTGCTTACAACACAACTGGAATCTCAGAGGCTGTTCTTTGAAGAGAAGATAACCAGATTTGAGAAGGAGGCCAATGAACAAGTGGGTGTGGCATGAGTGTGGTTATAAGTTACACCCCTCCCACCCCCAGCTGGCAACAGCACAGTCACGTTGCCGTGACATGATGGCTGCTAAAGACTCATTGGAGGAAGAGGTGACAGAACTAAGACGGGAAAGGCAGGCTTCAGATAAGAGACACAGCCTGGTGAGCCCAGAGCGATATATGTGTTACTGTTATCTGGTATTGTGTGCAGCTTCAAGAGAAACTAAGCAAGCTATCCCATGACCTGAAGGAAGAGAGAGAGGTTTGTATAAGTGTGTGGAAGGATTGAGGGAATTAGTGTGGAGGTTAAGAAGTATAAGAGGTGTGCTGTTGTGGAAGTGTGCTGGTGTGGAGGTGTGGTGGTGGGCAGCTTGTGTTCCATTGTTTTAACTTTGGAACTATTCAATGGAATGTTTAGATTCACAATGCATTTCTGCTGAGAAGTTTTGTATACAATTTGATGGTATGAATAAACATTCTGTAAAGGGCTCAAATCTCTTGTACACTAGCTATGCACATTATGTATTTAATATCGTATGATTGCCAATAATTCAAAGTCAGTGTGAGGAGATGAGTGTGGTGTGTAGGATGGGTCAGGAGTGTGATCAGTTTCTGTATAGTTAAATAGATGTCTATCAGACAACCAGAAGTCATGGAAAGACAGGGTTAGTGGACTGGAAACCAGACTGGAGGACATTGTGAAACAGAAAGATGGTGTATGTACACACACACACACACACACACACACACACACACACACACTATCATCTGTGATTGCACATACACACATACACACACACACACACTATCATCTGTGATTGAGTAGTCTTTGTGGCCTGGGCTTAGGAGATCCAGGAACTGAAGGACCAGGTGAGAGATCTGATGTTCTACCTTGAGACCCAGAAGAAAATTGAAGATAGTCCCGATGGCGCCAGACAGGTGTGTGTGTGTGTGTGTGCGCATGTGTGTTAAACTTTTTATGGCTGCTGCTGTAGGAGATCCAGGAAGGGCAGCTAATAGTAACTCAGTTATCACAGCAAAAGACCACACCCTCTCGTCGAAAGAAGAAGAAGTAATGATGTCCACACATTGACTTTATAAATGAGTTCTTTTTTTTTTTTTGATCATTCATTCATGTTGGTTCATTGTACACACATACTAGGGGTGTTCCCCCCATACTATGACATGGCTGGGGTGTTAGTCGGATGACCTTCATATCCACCGGCTATTCTAAGGACCTCACGCCCTATGGCTTCTTGGTTGCCCCCTTCGAGGAACTCACCTGACAGCTCTCGTAGTGTTATGCCTATTCTGCGCCCCACAATGTGGTCACGCCTGATTGAGTGCAGCCACTCATACCTAGCCACCCCTTGTACCACCAGCAGGGAGGCCCTAGGAAGAGGAATGTGTATTTGCACTGATGTTGATAGGTTGGTGAAGGTCATCACTGTTGATGAACAAAGGGTGACTGTAACCAGCCTTGGGCCCCAAATCCAGGAGTCATCCATGTGAGGTGCAATAGTTGAGCCACGGTCTGGGCAGTATTCCAGGTTGCAGAGCTCCACAGGTTTAAAGGTAATTAACTCTGACACATGTTCCCGCATCAAGTCAACCAAAGATTTGCTGAAAGCTGGCAGCCCTGAGAAATGCCCCAGTTGAACCTTTCTTTGTTTGAAGTTTACTTTAATGCCATAATCCTAAAATCACAGACAGCAGTAAAAGGCACAAGAAGGTTGATGGTCAGACACATGCAAATCTTGCCTGTTTTTTCCTTCCTTCTTGAGACCCCGCCCATGGAGACCTATCAATGGTGGTAACTATTTCCTCCTCCGCCTCCCGCGTTAGGAAGTCCTTCACAACTAGTGTGCCACTAAAATCCTTACAGCTTTCATCTTTTCCTACCAGCATGGGTACAGTGACACATGAGCTGGAACACGTGTAAAGTGGCGGAGCTTCGTGGCTTGGAACAGCATCCGTCGATAGCTTTCCGCATTTGTGGCACTGGTAGAGGGTATGCTGTACTTTTGGCCAAACTACTGGCACCGCCCCTGCTCTCTCGCACACCAGACACGTCCGTATACCCTTACAGTTGCACTCGTTCATCACGCTAGATTATAATCTCATGCCCGATCCCTTCGCTGTTGTATTACTACTAAGGTCACGTGCAAGAAAACACATTTAGTCGTCCCTAACCCCTCCCCCCCACCCTCCCCGGTCACTGTCCATTCGCTTTCTACGATGGAGCAGAGAACGAGGAAGGCTCGGGGCAGCAGCCAGAGGTAATATTTTGATGTTCGATCCAGCTTGCTTTGAGAGCTTGGCTGTTTTGCACCGGTAGGAGCTATCCTGCGTCGAATAAGTCACCAATGCCGACTGTGGTAGGCGACAGTGCATCTGGGCAAATAACTAAGCCGTGTTTGTCCCTTTAAGTGGGGGGCGCACACCAACGAAGAATTGCCTGCTGAATTCACTAGTTTGCTGGTACTGTTCGGTGTTGTACTGTATGGCGTGTGGGGTGGTTTGTTGAATCTGTCAATGTGTATCCTTCCGTTAGGGATTTGTGGTGGAAGTGACCACGCGAGAAGGCGTTCTTTATGAAGGAGTTCTCACAGCGGTCTCGCCAGATGTAAATCTGTGTACAAATCAATATCAAACATAGCTATCACACATTTTCAGGTGGACGTTATTCTAAAACTTGCTTACGTCAAAACAGGGAAGGTAAGGAACGTGCATAACAACATATGCACATAAACACCCACACACACACACTTGCACACACACACTACATGTACACACCGCATATATACATTACACACCACGCACACATACCCCCAAATTTGGACCAGATTCAACATTGTTACTCATAACACATGTTACACACACTACGCACATATAATATTACACACACTACATATACATACACCACACACACACTACACACAGAACACACGATGGTAGCATGTGATACATGTTCTAGACTCATTTGTTGTGTACATTCCAGCTGTCTCGTGACAATGTTCAGGAGTCTTTGAAACTGAAGTTCTGTGACATTGTAACTATGGTTGCAAAGGTCACCTCTAACCCATCGATGGAGCAGAAAGGTCATTGGGCCATCAAGTTGGGGGTGTGGTTTAAATAAAATTTTGTCATTTGAATATGTTAGAGGACTTGAGGCTAGACAGGGACATTAGCAGCAGCACAGGGTCTTCTGCAGCACGAGAGCTTCAAGTAAGCTGTTACATCTTATGTCTCTGTGCTCTTTATCCGACTGTCATTACCTCATGTTAAGCCTTTTACAGACTTTGAAGAGACCGGAAGTGCAGCAGTCAACCTGGGCCTAGATGGTGTAAGGGCTGGGGACCTGTGCTTAGATGGTATTAGGGCTGGGGACCTGTGCTGAAATAGTATAAGGGCTGGGGACCAGTGCCTAGATAGTGTAAGAACTGGGGACCAGTGCCTAGATAGTGTAAGGGTTGGGGACCAGTGCCTAGATAGTATAAGGGCTGGGGACCAGTGCCTAGATAGTATAAGGGCTGGGGACCAGTGCCTAGATAGTATAAGGGCTGGGGACCCAGGCCAAGCTGGCTGAGATAATGTAAGAGCTGTTTTTGAATGTGGGGATTTTTGCTCAGTTGTAATTAACCCATTTTAGAGTGGATGGCGTCCTGAAGAGATGTGGAGAGAAAACGAAGAAAAGGTATGTGCTAGGGGGTGTGGTTGATAGTCAGTTAGTAAATCTGGGATGTGGCTCTTCCCCTTAGTTCAATGTGCAGTCTACATTTGATGACACTCTGATACAGTACACGTGAGTAACTTCTGACACAGATAAATGACTTAACTGCACACATTTATCTGCCATGATACCATTAACCTTCAAATATTATTAACTTTAAACACTGAACATATTGTTTGTGAATGCTTTGCTGTTCTTGCGATGCAGAACCCCACTGGAGAGGCCTGACACTGAAGAGTTCAGGAAGAAGGAAGCAAGAGCAGAAAGACTAGCTTCCGAGATTGAAAATGTATTTGCTTGTGCTATTTTAGATGCAGGTGTCACCCACACTTCTTCCCCTAGAAGCAGGATTGGCCAGCGCTGAATGACAATTTTGAGAGTACTGAAGAAGAGAGGCAAGTGTGTGTGTGTGTGTGTGTGTGTGTGTGTGTGTGTGTGTGTGTGTGTGTGTGTGTGTGTGTGTGCATGTGTGTGGTATGAAAGTTCTTTCATCCTCAGGTTTAGTGCGGTTTTAGGTCCCCAGTCCTACATGAATTTGGGTTCCCAAGCTTCAAGTTCAGGAACTAACAGGTGATGCATGTTGTCACCTGACTTGCAATTCTCCTGACTAGTATCATTCTTTTGTCTATACACTACAGCAAGCTGTCAGAGATCTCATGTGTAGGCAAAGAGGTACCTGTTGGGAAACTTGGAAGCACTGGTACCCAGTCCCAGATAGTCCAGCATGTTGAACCTGCTGTGGTACCTGATGTGGTAAGGTGGTGATTTAGCACTTGATTAGTAGTACCCCTCTTTTCTTGATTGCACAGGCCACATCAAGTGGACCACAGGAACCACAAGGTTAGTGAGGGAGTGGGGAGGGGGTGGAGAGGGGTGTGAAGCCTAAGGAGTGAAGAGGGGACATGTGGAGGGGAGTGTAGAGAAGGTGAAGAGGGGAGTGTGGAGGGGAGGTGTAGAGAAGGTGAAGAGGGGAGTGGGGAGGGGAGGTGTAGAGAAGGTGGAGAGGGGAGCTGTGCATGCAATTACTAAGTGAATCTAATTTAGTGAATGGTGGTGAAAACTGTGTGCATGGCAAGGAGGGAGAAGAGGATCACAAGAACAAAGAGGAGTGAGTGCATCTTTGTGTCACATGATCTCACCTGATATCATTTCTGGTCATGTGATTTTTACCTTGGGATCACATGGTGTTATTTCATATCTTATCACCTCTGGGATCTCAAGAGTCATTCGGGCATTTCAGTTAAACCCTTCAGCAAAGGAATTCACACCTTCAGTTTCATCAAAGGAGTTCACACCATTGGTGGCAGAGTTGGTCATGCAGGCAAGTAGTTCCTACAAGACATATTTAAATGCAGATACCCATCCTCTCTCTTTCCCTCCTTCCCCTTCTCTCAGAGTCCTGCCATACCTCCTCCCTCTCAAAGTCCCCAGGCCTTTTATAGCCCAAATAAAGGACGTTTTTCAAACTTCCAAAAACCACGCCCACGGCCATTCTTTAGCCCAGATTCTGGCATGCCACCTGCACCCACAGGATACATCTACCAGAACCCTTCAGTGTCCTTGTCACCACAGTCACTGGTCAGGCCATTTGTGCCCGGGTCTGTGGTGATGCCGGGGAGTCCATATGCTATGTCAGGAATAGTGTCACCTCAGCAGGTCTGCAGTGCTTGCCTGTTGTCATGGCAGCATCATGTTATTGTGGGTGTTGTTTGCAGCTCATGTCTGGCAAAATGATGGAGTTTGTGCCTCCACAAGTTATTAGTAAGTACTCTCTTTGAGTCCATGGTTACCAGCTAGTCAGCTAGCTCCCAACAGCCATGGGGCAGGTGGCTAGTCAGCCACAGCACTACATTGGCCCACTTGGGCAGCCATATTCAACCACCCCACAGGTGGGAGGTACAGATCTGGGGGGAGGGGCTCATTGAACATCTTGTTCTCTAGATGATTCAAGCCAACCAGCAGATGTTCTACATGCCCACCATGCAACAGGGAACAGTTCCAAGCTTTGTTCCCACTCAACCAGGTGAGCTGTCTCTTGCAGTCCAGCCGTTGGACCATGTTGTTCTGCCCCGCCCCCAGTGATGCCTCAGTTTGTTATGTTACCTCGCAAGTGACCATATTTAGGTGAGGGGATAGTTATGTATTATGTGTACTATGTGTGTGATGATGTGATGTAGGGTATGTGTGATGATGTGATGTAGGGTATGTGTGATGATGTGATGTAGGGTATGTGTGATGATGTGATGTAGGGTATGTGTGATGATGTGATGTAGGGTATGTGTGATGATGTGATGTAGGGTATGTGTGATGATGTGATGTAGGGTATGTGTGATGATGTGATGTAGGGTATGTGTGATGATGTGATGTAGGGTATGTGTGATGATGTGATGTAGGGTATGTGTGATGATGTGATGTAGGGTATGTGTGATGATGTGATGTAGGGTATGTGTGATGATGTGATGTAGGGTATGTGTGATGATGTGATGTAGGGTATGTGTGATGATGTGATATAGGGTATGTGTAATGATGTGATGTAGGGTATGCGTGTGATGATGTGATGTAGGGTATGTGAGTGTGTGATGATGTGATGTTATATGTCAACGTTTTCCCCTGCATCCTAATATTAGGTTTGGTTGAAGCAGTGAAGGTGACTAGGAGAAATTGTTGATTATAGTGATTTGTTCCATGCACAAATTGAATGTACTGCATGTACACACACATACACACAAGCACAGTATAAAAGAATTGCTACACAAATAATTATGCCAAAAGGGTGCTGAATTGGTACAGGTCTATGACAGTAAGACTGAAAGAAACACCAGAATAGCTATGGTAATCAGAATCCTTGTCATCATTTGTTGCTGCTCCCTTTGGTGGGGATCACCCATTGCTGCTATGGCAACAGTGAGAACCAGCACTTATAACACTATGGGCGCTCACCTCCGGCTCCCTGAGGCGGTGGTTGTACTTGGGGACCAAACGCTTGGAGAAGTGGCTATGTTGTATAATACGGTGAATTTCATTCAACAGGCTACGCGCCAATTTACCATGCCAAGCATTGTAAACGGAAAAGCTCCAATACCAAAAGATACGTGTATCCCGTTCATTCCATAACCCTGCTCATAAGAAAGAAAGAAGAGAGATGGGAGAGAGACTATTTTACCTTGTGACTGTAGACATGCTATATGCTTACGTCTCCAGCTGCTGGCTGTGCTACGGGCTCTTCACGCTGCCCGGGTGGTCTTGGAGGTACTTTGTCCCTATTCAACAGGCAGCATTTAAACCTTCGGCTTGTACCATTTGTCCCCAAACCTTGGGTCTTCTGGTTTGACAGATCCTCTGCCGTACAGTGGAATCAGGCGTTCTTTGTCAATGGCTGATTTACAAACCGGACAAGTGGCAGCATTAGAACGAGTTTCCATCCACTGAGTAGAGAGTAATAATGGAATTGTACTAGTTTAAGAAACTGATACTCACTCACTCTGTGTATACAAGGCCAACTGGAAAGATACAGAAAACAGTTTTTAAAAAAAAATCCCGATACAAACGATAGGCATGACTGACCAGAAGAGGTGACCACACATGCTAACCACTGCCTCCTTAGCCTGTTCGAAACATATGTTGCACTCGTAGACCCCTGTGTCACTCTTCCGCTCTTCTTCGGTAGGAGATGAGGGTGTAGCCATAGTCTTACTATATTGACATCAACGCGCGTCACGTGACCAATTAATCTCCTGCTGTCATGACGTTCGAAGGGGCTGTACTTGTAACCAAAGAAAAGCTCAGGAAGTGAACTATTTTACAGCGTCAAGTAAAGTGCTTAACATGCCAGCCTAGTATGCCTACACAAAAGACTGGGGATGCTTGGCAATGGCTGTCTGTAAATGAAGACCGCATTTTGCTGCATGATGGCATCGTGCTTTTGGTTGACTACATAGCAGTTCCCAGTGGCATTTCAGACTCAAGCGCAGAGGATGTGGGATTACCAGCATTGGATGGAAAAACTCCAGCAGAACTGACAGAAATAATCCACAGAGAATGTGGCGTAAAGATGGTCACCTTCGCTAGTTTACTGGAGTACCGTTGTAACGCTCTGAAGGGGCTGTGGAAAACTGTCCGAGAAATAGAGAAGAAACATTTGGCTCCACACACGAAGAAGGAGCTGGCTAATAACTCCCGTTCTTCTAACACTGGCGCGTCATTTTCTTCAAGAATCAGTCTCGTTCTGATATTTCCAATAATGAAATCTTTGAGCAAGTTTGACCCAAACCTGTCTTCAGAAGCGGCCAGTGTCCTGCTAGAAACGTTAAGGGCCTGTGAACCCTTGTCTTTGCACCAGGAGTCTCAAGACTGTATCAGTGGGCTGGAGAGCTTGCTACATTCGTGGCTGAATTCTGTTAAGGAATGCAATGAGATACCTTTAACTCAAGTGCAGAATGCTGCCTCAGCACTTGTCGCACTGTCTGTTGCTGTGTAAGTTGTATGGCTACTTGCATGGATTGGGCCTATTTTTATGATAGAGTTATGAATTTTTGTATGGAAGAGGGGGGTTATAGTTTGTGCTACTTCCTGAAGGCTGTGGAAAGATTTGATTTTGTATCCACCTGCAGGGGTACAGGCACTCTGCTGTTGCGTACTGTCCATCTTCTTCATACACTCAAGTTGCGGTACCATGACATGAGGTTGCTCGTACCTGGGATCCTTGGAAAGTTGCTTAATGAGCACATGACACAGGAGGAGTGTACAGTCTTGTGTGCAGAGGCACACGTCATTTCGTGGAACTATGATGATGCACCAGTGACTGATGGCAAGGAGGCATCAGGATCCAAGTCCATCTGCAGTGATGGGCGGTTTGTGTACTCAATGAGTTCCTCACTAAAACACCTTATGAAGTTGGGCACTGGGAAGAATGGATCCATAAGGTATGTGGGCTGTTTGGAAGTACCACTGTCGAGATCTGATCATACCCTCCTGTAGGGCCTATCTCTATGCAAGAGTAGATGTTGAGGGAGGGTGGATTGTGTGGGTAAATGAGAGATTGCTGCATGTTGTGTGCAAGAAGGCAGAAGACAAAGAGCTGGATCCAACCTTCATAGAACTGGATCCGTGTACATTGAAGGCAGGTCATCTTGTAAGTGAGGTTTAGTCTAATTGACATTTATCACACATGCAGCCATGTGGATCCTCACTAACCTTCTCGGGAGGCCTAAGTGAACCGGTTGATACCCTGCAAGTTGCAAGTGATGGAGTTTACCTCTATTGGGTGTACATGACCAGGTCTCCTGAGACAATTGTGCACCCTGTGACTGGGGAGAAAGTGAAGCAACACCACATCTGTGTGCAGCCTCTGCAGATCCAGGTGGAGGGTTGTGTCATGTGAGGCGGGGCTTAATGTTTCTTTTCCCAAAGCAGGGTTCAAACATTGCACTTTGCAGCAAGTGTGTGACACTACAGCGTGGAGTGGAGACAGAAAAAGGCTCTGAAGTGATGAGATCTCTTGTGCGGAACAATCCTGCTGCTATAACTGCTCTCCTTGGTGGAAGCAGAGATGAGAATGGTAACTGGAGAGTATGTACATGCTTTTAATAGATTGTGGGTGCTTGCCTCCTTAGTTGCAACCACCACAATTGGGCTTTCTATCAAGACCCTACAGAACTCAACAGCTTATGTGACTGGTTCAGCAGTTATTTTCTTGGTACCACCTACCACATCTGCTGGTGCGCGTAGTTTGTTTGGTTCAACTGTTCTGCAATCATCCAAAGGTATGTGCACTGACTTGTTGGTTCACAAACCTTGTAAATGCTGAGATGCTCTTTTCAGCTTCTTGTGTGAGCCTATGCTTCAGTCTGTCCTCCGGGAAGTTCATCTCACAGCAAGAACTCATACCTGCCACACTGACACAGTGTGCACTTTCTAGAAGCACTTCATTGCAAGGAATTGGTATGTTCCCATTGTTGACTATGCCAATTAATGCACACTTATTTGCAGCTGCCTGCTATGATGCTAAAAGTCACTGTGTGTGGACATTATGTGATAATGGAGTGGACATCTGGGACTGTGCAGGGAGGTGTCGTGTGGCTCTGCACCAGGTGGCACAGCGGCTGGCTGGGGGCGGCATTGAGAAGCTGATACCCTCCTCCAGTAGTCAGTTGGACACCATCGGTGTGGCTGAAGCTATATCACTGATGCTGAGACACATTGGGATTGAGTCGTGCCAAATTGCACCCAGCAGAGGAATAGGCACGGCTGTTATGCACAGCCTTCCATTACTCTTCCTGCAGCAGTGCTGTGACCAGTTGGAATGGAGCTTGGAGGAAAAGAACTGGCCAAATGTACAGGCAATTGTGATAACACTACAGGTATGCCTTAATTGAAATAGATATGTGTTGATCATATATACCTGTATTGTAGGCTGTTGTACCTGGTTTTATGAGTGGACAGTATCCTGTTGACAAGCTAGCATTGTTAAAAGAACGAATAAGGTAGATGATGTGATGTGATGTGTGTAGGTGCAGTGATCAGTAGCGTTGTGCAGGCAGCTGGCTTGGAGTCTCCTTACCAGCCCTTCCTGTCCCCCACACATTATTGATGAAGCAAAGAGGGTGATAAGGTATAGTACAGCTGAGCAGAACTGATACTGATTATGTCCTTTGCACAGTAACAATGTGGAAGTCTTGTTCTTGGACCATGGTGGTGCTGGGGAGTTCCTGCATGCTCTGCGATCACCTGGTTTGTCCATATTGTATTTAGTTGATTTTGTATAATATATGATTGGCCACCAGATGAGGCCGTTTCTCCTCTGGCTTCATTGAGGGATGAGGTGTTCATTCAGGTGGCACAGTCCCTCAACTCTGGTTCATTCTTAAGCCCCCATATGTTGAGGTGACTTGTTGGTTATTCACGATATGGTAAATAAACCTCACTCCCCCACAACACTCAGCCTCTGTAATCTGCTGTCTGAGGTGATATTAGAAGACTCTGTGTCAGCTATGAGAAGGGGGAGAGAATGCCAAGCAGGGGAGTATCCAACTCTTCTAGCACAATGTCCTGTAAGTTCTGGGACTTGTGATGTCTCATCATATCTTGCCTTGGTTACCATCATATCTTGCCTACACATATGTGTTGGTATTGCTCTCCTTAATGACATACACACACACACACACATGCATACACACATACACACACAACACAGGTTCTCACACCTGGCTTGCAATGTGCTGCAGCACTGCTGAACGTTGCACTCAGGCAACTAGTGTTGGCTGCAGAGGAGGGGAAGGAGGTGGAGGCTTCTCAGAAGGTGTTGATGGAGCTATGTGATCAGTTGCAGCTATTCAAAGCCTGTCAGACAGTGAGTACTAGCTTGAGTACTAGCTAGGGGTATTGGATTGTACATTACAAAACTGTGTTTGCATTTTAGGCACTTGAAGAGCTATGTGAGTCTGCAAGAGTTGTCTCTTCCATAGTGGATGAGCAGACAAGAGCTCAGAGGACAGTGCTTCTGGACAGGTTGTCCAAAGGCACTGTAGTTGGAAGCTTACTACTTCCAATTCTTGTGATCATGAGTAACCCTAACATGGGGACACTTACTGTGGCCAACTCACTCCAACGGCATTTAAATGCCCTGACCCAGCTTAGTGCTGAGGTATAACTATTATATCTGTCTGTGTGGGTGGTACCACCATTACATAAAGTACTCAGATATATGTTGTTAATGTTTACTTACCTACCACCTTTATTTGCTGTTTACCTACAGTATCCACTTTTATAAAGGGCAAATCTAAATGCAATTTTCTGGGCCACCAGAAACCCTGGTACTTCAGCTAAAGTTATACGTACCTAGGCTATTCATCCACACATATGCTAGCGCTTGTCTGCCTGCAACCACCACTCCTTTGCAAATGCTACCATATTTTTTGACCCAAGAACAAATTATTCCATTAACAACTAGATAAACGTAATATATTTTTTCAAGTTTGTTGTTCGGCTGGTTGAAAATTGCTTGCATATTGCAAGAGTCAAGTAAGTTGGGCTGTACCACTCTATAGGCTAAAATCAGAAAAATCTTTTTTGACTCTTGCAATATGCAAGCAATTTCGAACAACAAACTTGAAAAAATATATTAGGGCAACGTTTATCTAGTTGTTAATGGAACAATTTGTTCTGTGTTTTATCCTGGGTCAAGCATTTGCAAAGGAGTGGTGGTTGCAGGCAGACAAGCAATCAGAAGGTGAATACGTTAGCATATGTGTGGATGAATAGCCTAGGTACGTATAACTTTAGCTGAAATACCAGGGTTTCTGGTGGCCCAGAAAATTGCATTTAGATTCGCCCACTTTTTTGCAAACTGTATTGTGCACTGTTCCCTCACCTTTACCCACCATGAAATGGTAGTGGAGATGCTTGTTGAATCTGTAGTTGTAATATCAACTGTTTTGCATATGTGTATGTGTCACCTGTGGTTGCCATGACTAAAGCAGCCAGCAATGAGCTGGTGCTGGTCTGCCCTAGGCACCACAAGAGTATCTCAGAGTGCCGAGGTTTTGGGGTGGAGCCTGCCCTGTACTTGCAATGACTCTGGTACACTAGCATACGTAATGGATATTACTGCTGTTACAATGGAGCGTTCTCTTCTGCTTAACTAAGTGGTTATTCCTGACAGGTGTGTGCACTGCTGTATGGTGGTATGCTCGAGTCTACACAAGTGCGCATCCCTGCCCCCTGGGCCACCGGACGTGTTGTGGAGACCATCCACCCCGTCAGAGACAATTACAAGTTCAAGGATACTGTGTCCTTCCCTGGTGCTCGTAACCTGTACCTTAAGTTTGATGGCCGCTGTGCATCTCAGTATGACTATGACAAGGTTATAGTGTTTGCAGGAGACTCAACCTCCAGTCCCAAGGTGGCAGAGTATGGAGGGAACACTCATGGGTATGGCAGCAGGAGTGTTCTTGGGAAGGGGTGGCCCAAGGATATGGTGAAGGTGAGGGCACACACTCATCACCCCTCCACCTCCATCCATTATTCCGACTGTAGGTAGAAGGGGATGCAGTGACATTCCTGTTTGAGATGAAGAGTGGCAGAGAGCAGAGCACCCCTGACAAGGCCATGTGGGGTTTTGCTTGTACTGTGAGGCCCCAGGAGTCTGCCGAGGACAGCCCCTCTGGGCTTCCATTCTTTTTGGACCTTTACCTTTCATTGGCCTCTGTTTGCTGTTCTCTAATCCTGAAACAGTACAGTGGGCCTGATTTATCTGAAGATGAAATGGCTTGTAAGGAGCTGCTATCATCAGAGCTTCTGCAGAGGTGAGCCATAAACTGTACTCATACGTACTACACTCCTGTAAACGTACTTGCACACCTCCACATGTCTAGATGTGTTTGGCAAGAGAACCAGGCGCTACCACAGGATCGTCCTGTTCAGTTTAAGCCATCCCCCCACCAACCCTTGCCGCCCACAGTGATAGCCCAGCTAAGAGCAGTAGTTGGGAAGCCTCAGCCTACCCTCCGCCCCAGCACATGGTACCAAATGGTGACTTCAAGTGCTCGTGTTCAGTTCTGTCCCTCCTAGTGAGCTGCTTCAGCCTGATGTGCTGGAGGATGTGGTCTTGAGAGCATGTCTGAAACAGTACAGACTTGAGGACTGTGCGCTACATGTCCTAGGGCCACAGGAACATCCCCTTCCTCACATAGACACTACCAAGAACCTGCTCAGTGGCATCTTCACCCGCATCAATGCCTTGGAGCGCAGGCTGCAGGTAGGACTGGGCACTTGTCATCTGTGTGTTCCTGAGAGGATTGTACCTTCCTTTCAGGCCCTTGTAGAGTTGGAGAAGACATGGTGGATTGAAGTGCAGGAAATTGTCGCTGGTTCTCGTAAACCTACTGAAGCGTACTTCTTTGACCTACTTCAGCATGAGGTTTGTAACACGCCCTCTTGTACTGAAGTAGAGTGTTGCCTTGCACACACTTTGGTAGACCTCTCTGAAGAGCTTTGAGCTTCTCTGTTGCCTTAAGAATGTTGAGTTGAACAACAGTGATGTGTTTGCCACTGCTAAGGCTCTGCAGTACGTGTGGAATGTGCTTGCCAAATGGCAACAAATGATCCCAAAATTGTTTCAGGTGCCTGATGGAGAAAGATGTGGAGACTTTGTCCTCGTCAGGATTGTCAAGCCCTTCTGACTACACTCCATTGGTAAGGGATGTGTTATCTTACGTGTACCACTGACACTGAGTGTGGTACCCTTAACAGACAAGTCTGATGGTGGCAGGTGTCATAGCACAGGCTAGGTTTATCCTTAGTGTGACGCTGTCACAAGACCCTCCCCTAGTGAAGATGAAGTGTGAGCTGGGGAGGGGGCGGGGCTGCACTACTAATGATACTGTCTATGCTTGTGCAGCTATGGATGATACATACCAACAGCATTCATCTAGCTTCTCTCGTTCAATGTCTGTTCCTGGTGCACCAGAGCTGGGCCATAGGTATGCACACACACACACACACACACACACACACACACACACACACACACACACACACACACACACATACACACCTATGTGTTATTCTACATGTGCGCACACTTACATATTATTCCAATTAATGTGTCCCATCTCTTGAAAGATTCTCCCGCACATTGTTGAGTAGTAGAAAATCTTCTCTTCTTGATGTTTCGGACTCATCAGAAAGCCAGTCAAACCTTCTGGACCAGATATTCAAGTTCATTGGAAGCAAGCCTGAGCAAGCTGTAAGTGAAACCCATTTCCAATTTGCTTCTATGGGTTCTGTATTTTTCACTCACTCTGCAGGTGACATGCGATACCTTTCTGTCAGCTGCCAACGTACAGCGGCAGAGGGGGGTCTCCCGGGTGTGTGCCTTGCGCTATCTGTGCCAGCTTCTTAGTGGAAAGCACATCTGTGTGGCGGTGGAGCATGTGCTGGCCTGTGTGGGTAGAGTCCTGCAGCAGGGTCCAAAGGTTAAGGATGTGGCCTGTGGAGGGATGGCACAGCCTGTGAGGGAGGCCTTTGCAGATGTGATGTGTGCTGTGGTCCACCTAGCCAGCAAGCAGCCAGCAGCTTGCATCAACACCATTGCTGCCCTGTGCATTATTCCTTACACAAGGTTTGTACCCACACATGTCATATTCACATCAACAATGTGTGTGTAACCCACAGGTCAGACGAAGCTTGTATAGTGCGCAGTGGACTAGTCAAGTTGCTTGACCAGCTGTGCAGTTTGATGGATGCACACAGACCAATCCAGACAGAAGGGGGGGAGGATGAGGCACTACAGAGAGTTACTGTGCTGGCCTGGGCCGCATTCCAAGTGTTGGCAGAACGCTGCGTCTCCTGGGAAGCAGGGAATGTGGCGGCCATATCATCTGGCCTTGCACACCAAGTAGGGGATTGTCTTGAGTGCTCCTGTGACCTTTAAAAAGACCAGTCCATGTTCTGCAGGTGTCCACATTGCTGACCAATCATCTGTCCAGGACCATGGAGGCCTTGGTACTGTCAGAAGTGGGGGCATCAGAAGGTCTTCAAGATGTTCTATCCCTGTTGCTGGAGTTGGGAAGGAGTCAGATGGGCAAGGCCATCCTGAGCCAACCCACTTGTGTGTCCAAGCTGCTGCTGTTACTTACTGACCAACGGTATGATGTGTACTCGTACCTCTTTATCCTTTACCTCCTCCTCCTCCTCCTCCTCCTCCTCCCACACACCTTTTCTACAGTCCATCACCTAAGTTGGTGCTGATTGCCTTGCAGCTATGTCGCATAGCCCTACCTCTGATGTCCCCTGCAGAGTGCTCCAAGGTCACTCTGCCCTTCCATCCCTCTCTGAGCATTTCACAGGACAACATGGCCACTGGGATTGTCAGCTTGCTGCTTGCAAAGCTGGCTGATTATATAGTTGCAGATGCATCTCACGTACAGGCTTACCAGGAGACCGCTGAGATCAGTGGGTCTGATGGGGAAGGACACTCTGCTAGGAAATCAGATGAGTGTGATGAAAATGGGCAGGCATCAGTCTATGTTTACAAACGAGAACATGAGAATGCTGCAGAGATTCTTCAGCCACTTATCAGTGTAGATCCAAGACATGGAAGGTCTGGGCACCATGGACAGGAGGGCCTAGCTGTGAAGTTGGACAGAGAACTGTCGGAGCATGGCAGAGCTGAGATATTGACGGATACTTACCGTGTTTGTGTGCGCAAGGCCCTCAGGTGGTCTAGCTTGGGCCTCGTGGTGAGTGTTGGTCCACCAAGTGGAGGAGTAGAGGAAACACCGGGGGGTGTGGTGGACAAAAGGCGTGCCCAATCGGAATCCGCTGCCAAAAAGAGGAACCTGCTGCTGATCAAGAGTGACCCCCCAAGGCCTTTTGTGAGTGGACATGTGGCCTACTCGCTAGCTGGGGAGGTGATCGGACTGCTGCATAGTCTGCTGACACAGCCAGGGGCTGCTGAGGTGTGGGGGAACGCTATCAAAAAGGTGACAGTGAGTGCTGCCCCATGACTTGGTTTGATACCCTTCTGTTCCAGGTGCTCACTGATTCATTGGAGTTGATACCTTGCCTTGTACCACGGCTTGTTGCCTACACGGAACATGTCCATATGTGTGCAGGAACGGGTGCCAGCTCCACCCCACCTGACCCCA
Source organism: Spongilla lacustris (assembly GCA_949361645.1). NCBI lineage: Eukaryota > Metazoa > Porifera > Demospongiae > Spongillida > Spongillidae > Spongilla > Spongilla lacustris. Next base: position 168,839 of record OX442431.1, read on the forward strand.
CCCTGCAGTCAGTGTACATTGCAAATGCCACCTTTGCAGCCCTGGGTGGGTTCAGGGAGGGGATCAGGCCTGGCATGTGTGTGCAGCTCACCGGGGAGGGTGTGCAGCAGACCAACGCTGTGGTCCAGAGCATATCTGAGCAGAGAGGGATGGCCAATGTGCACTTCCCATCCGATGATCTCTGCTTTGGGCCTGGCAAAGTTATGGAGGTACCAATTGCCAGGCTCCTCCCACCTCAAAAGGAAACACTTCCCCTGGAGCATCTGGGCATCAGATCACAGCTGTTCAGCGCAGTGTGCTCACTGCTGGCTACATCTCCACCCTCCATAACACTTGTTCATTCCTCTGTGGATGCCACTTTTTCAGGATTGGGTATGTGTCGTCTGTTCGCAGAACTAAGGACCAGGGCAGCCATGGCTTTGGCCCATCATGTGCACCTTCCTTATTTTGCTGAGCTGGCAAGGGACCCTGAATGTGTGACCAAGATGATGGCACTGGCCCAACAGTGCAGTCCAGGTGTGTTCAAGTTCCAGCCAATGAATAAAATATACAACACACACACACACACACACACACACACACACACACACACACACACACACACACACACACACACACATTGCAGAACTGCGTTTGAATGAAGTAGAATCTAGGTGCCAGAGCCTTCGTATGATGTATAGAGACTGTTCCCGACCTCCACCACCACAACTTGAGAAACCCCAGGCTGAGGTACTGGGATGTGGGTGTGTGTGTTGGTGGTTGGCATCATTATGGTCCACCCCTTTCCAGCCAAAGAGGATCGAACTAGACACCAGAAGGTCATGGCCCCCAGTCACCTCTTGCTGCTTCACTCATAACCTGACCTCCGTAACATACCAAGGATCAGGAGGGGGGCAGGAGGCCTTAGCACCCAAGGGTGTAATGCTGTTTGCCACCACCAGTGTACCTCACCAGGCTGCAGCCTTCTACTGGGAGCTGGAGCTCTGCCTTATTGCTGAAAGTTCTGATGTAGCTAGTGCTGCTATGGGCTACTCTTTCATTCCTCCTAAGCAACAGGGAGAGAGGCAACAGGCCTGGCAGTACCCTCAAGAGACTTGCCTTATAAGGAGGTCGGTTCTAACCCTTGGTGTACTGTGGCTGTTCACAGCAGTGCTTGTATTTTTGTGTACGCATGTGTGTGTATGTGTGTGTATGTGTGTGTGCGTGCGTGTGTGTGTGCGTGCGTGTGTGTGTGCGTGTGTGTGTGTGTGTGTGCGTGTGTGTGTGTGTGTGTGTGTGTGTGTGTGTGTGTGTGTGTGTGTGTGTGTGTGTAGCTCTGGAAGAGCCTGCCAGGTACGAGGGGAGAGCCAGCTGGACTGGGGTACATTTAGGACAGACAGTGCATTGAAAAGTGGTGATGTGGTAGGGTGTGGCTGGGTCAGGCAGGAAGGTGCTACTACAGGTAAAGTGTACTTCACTGTTAACGGCCACAAGTTGGAGCAGGAGTTCCTGGGAGTACCGCCAGAGATGTTTCCATTTGTCCATGTACAGAAAAAGGTGTGTGTACTGCCATGGGGAAAGCAAGGGGAGTAATCTTGTATTTCTCCTAGGCCACAAGGGTACGTGTTAACTTTGGTGACAGGCCATTCTTCTATGGTGAAGGCCACACCCATCGAAATGCTGCAGAACTGAATGTTCAGACAACAGAAGAAGTTGCTGCAAACTTTGAAGCCCTGCCATTTGCAGCAGATGGAAGTGACAGTGAAGGTGATGGGGAAGAGGGGGAGGTGGAACAGGGAGGAGGAGCAGCAGGTGTGGGGAACGTCAGACCAGGGGAGGTCACTAGTAATACACCCTCAAAAGTAGGAGATGAGAATAACAGGGGAACACAGGCAACAGGAGGAGTAGGGAATGATGCAACAGGAAGTGATGGGACAGCAGGAAAAGACAGCGAGAAGGACACAGCTTTGTCAGTACCAGCAGCTGAGGGAGTTGTCCAAAATCTAGCTCAGAGTATCCCTGCTGTCAGGGTACTCAAAGTACCAACTGCTCTGCCAGGTTTGTCCTTCATATTAACAGAGATGGAATGATCATCTGTCTGATTTAGCCTACAACACTGAGGCATTCCTGGGATACCAACTGCTGAAGAGCTTTGACAATATGCTTGAGAGTGGTAGGGTGTGGCCTGGTGGTAATGTGGAGGAGGAGGTGGAAGAAGAAGGGACAGGTGTAGGTGGAGGCTCTGACAGTGATCTTCATGCACTGTTAGTCAAGGCATGGGAGGCCAAAGTATTCCCAGTGATCCAGCGGAGGTTTAGAAATGATCAGGAACGTAAGTCTGGTCTGGAACAAATCAGGGGAGCCTTGCAATTGGGTGAGTATCAAATTTTGTCATGGATATATGTGTGGGAGTTGTCTGATGCATATGTTTTGTCACATATTTGTAGGCATGGAGACGATTGCTCAGGAAACAGTAGAATTCTTATATGAAGAAAACGGAGGAATGCCTAAGGACTTGCAGCTGCCAACGATGGATAGTGTAAAGGCTGAACTTGGCAAGTTCACCATTGACAAAGTCAAGAAAGGATCAGCTGTTGTGGTGCAAAAAGAAATACCTTGCAACCGTTTTGGTGTTCGGACCATGCTCAAGACTCAGGGACTAACAGGCATTGTCCTTGCTGTTGATGAGGTATGTGAATTTGTGTGCTTGTATGCACTGCGCTAAAGGGACCTCTACAGGCCAATGAACTGGTGCAAGTAGAATGCTATCTGCAGAGTGAAGGAGCTCTTGTAAGGTTCTGGTACCCTGTGATATACCTGGAGCGCCCACCCCCAGGATACAGGCGTTCTGCATCACTAAGGGCAACAGATGCTGCAAATATGACCATTCACAGGTGTGCCTGAGCATGTGTTATTTAACCCCCACTCTTCCCAGACCACCTTACCGCCAAATCCCTCTCCCCTCCCCTTCCCATATGGTCTGTAACTTCTCCATTTGGTTGTTGTCACATGCTCAAGTGTCTACATCCTTCACAAATTATTGTTTCCTCCCACATAGTGACATAGCATACATGCCTCTCCCACATAGTGACATAGCATACATGCCTCTCCCACATAGTGACTTAGCATACATGCCTCTCCCACGTAGTGACTTAGCATACATGCCTCTCCCACGTAGTGACATAGCATACATGCCTCTCCCACATAGTGACATAGCATACATGCCTCTCCCACATAGTGTACAGGGATTCAAACACACATTGCATTGCCAAGCAGTGACTTGTATTATTAACGCACACATGTATGCACCACACATGTGCCCTACATACACATGTTGTCATCTGTCTGTCATTTTGCAGACAACTTCTAACTTGTGAGTCATCCCTCACCAACATGTACTCTCGCAAAGCTTTGCTTACCATACACAAGTCCTGCACTAACAAGCAACTTGAGCTGATGCAGGAAGTTAGGATGGTTGCAAATGAGTGCATTGCAGGATCTCATGTTGATGGCACCAGTGCCACCACAAGTCTTCTCATGTACTTCTCTCCTACTGCACAATCTCATGCGCTAACACCATCTCCATTGAACCTTTTCTTCTCTGTTCCTCAACGACTGCACGATATTCTAAGCACGGTGATACAGAGCTCTGCAGGGCAGCTTGAAAACACTGCTATGGAGATGTGTGCCAAAATGCAAAACCTTTCCAACAGGTTTGGGTCATGTGTGTTGAAAGTCACTGAAGGCAAAGAAGCCACTGACATCACCTATCCTGAGTCTGCATTTATGTTAGTATCATGTCTGGATGACAAGACACAGCCACAGGCTGGGAGGTATGTCAACAGGTTGTAAGATAATATATGTATGTCCTTTGGTAACTATTCACTACTGTTCATGTTCCCATAGCACTACAAGCAAGTCCCCCTGGGCACGTCTGTGCTGTTACAGGGGTGGACAGGGGAAAGCTGGGAAACAACAGTTGCAGGAGGTGGTACGATATCCCAATGAAATGCAACAGTCTCAATCCCAGTACTGTGGGCCACTGTATCCATCAGTCCTGGTCCCCTGCAATCTCATTCATGTCAAGTGGGGAGGTTGTCCATCTCCTGGAAAAGTGCTTGCTGTAACGGCCATACCAGAAGACCTGCCATTGTGCCTCAGCTTCATACATACACTGTCCCATTGTCCATCCTCTGCATTTGATGACAAGATGGAATACTGCAAAGCTCTTGCTGTCTGCTCAGATACCCTTATCAGCCTCCTCACATTCTCAGACTGCCCATTGCTTCTCAAGGAGACCATTTTTCACCAATTAGCAGAAGTATTGTGGACTTTGCAAGCTGTCAGTCCAGATGACTACACAGTGACCACAACCTCTGTCTCCTTCACAGAGTTCTCCCACAAAATACGAGAAGAGGTACTTCTGCTGTATGAAGCAGAATGCAGTGCCTTTGTAACAGACAAGGGGAAAGCCCCTAGGCAGTTTCCTCCTCAGGGGAGCATAGTGGATGGAGATGTTGGGAAGTTTTCCACATATTTCCAAGCATTGCTTGAGCTGGTCCTTGCCACTCAGCAGTGCATTCAGAAGGGCTTGCATGGGAGTCCTTCACCCACCAAAAAACGAAAGTCCCGTAAAGGGACAAAGAAGGATGCAGATGGAGGTGATAGCAAGAAAGGGAAGAAGATGGAATGGTTGAGCAGTGTTGCCTCTGCAGCAGCCTTGCTACAGGCACTGGCCGTTGGCCAGGAGCAATCCATTAACCTGGAGTCCTCGCTCCCATCCTATCCCTGTCACAGGTTGCTTGTGGTCACCAATCTTAACCCAAAGTTGTCCTATGAAGCTGTCAAGCAGAAACTATGCAAAGTGTGCCGGGCTCATGGCGGGCTGTACAAGAACACTGTGTACCTTCATAGAACAGTCAAGACGACCTCTGAAGGACCAAGTGAGGGGTCCCCAGACCACACCCATCTGCATGCTTTATTGGAGCTGTGTTGTAGTGCTAAGGTGGCAGCCGTCATTGCAGCATTGGCAGCTGCTGGTGAGCTCCAATCAGAAGAATGCGGCCTTGGTGTGTGTGCTGTGGGGGACAACCTTAGGTGTGGGGAGGAGGAGGAACCCAACAGAGTGTTAGCAGAGTATCTTTGTGCTAAGCTGGTACAAGATGGTGCCCTAGTCACTGAAGCCACACAAGCTCTAACTAGCATATTCAATTCAAGTGGTGCCATCTTGAAAGCAGATATACAGGGTAGCAGCTTAGAGCTCTTCTTTAATGGCTGTGGCAACAAGGATGTACTGACCGAAACCCTGTGGAGCACATTTGGTAGTGACTCTGGTGGTCTTAAGTTGGATGGTCTCCTGAAATGGGTCCTCCAGCAAGCCCAGAGTGATGTTATTAGTGTATGGAGAGGTCTCTTTGCAGCTGGGTATGACCTGCTCTACCAAAGGTACATGTTGTACTAACTGTCATTTTGTGTAATGATTGTACTCAATTTGTACACCAGATGTGGCTTTCCTGCTAATAGCACTCCTTCAAGGCAGTTGACTTATGCCCAGCAGGTCGCTTTAGTGGAGTATGTTGACACCAGGTGCAGACATCTAGTGATCACATCAGCACAGCTGTATCCTTGGGACATTGTGCCTTTGGAGGCCAGCCTTATGGTCAGTGAACCTCTGCAACCACTCCAAGGTAAACATGCTATTGAACAATGTGCTGTTTGTTGATGAACTGTGGACTGTAGGGCTTTCCCTGGAAGACTTAAGGCTTGGATTCCTTCAGCTGAATTATATCAACACTGAGCTGTCAAAACTGTTGTTGGCTGTTGACCTGCGGTACACACACCCTCTGTCCCTTGGATCATTGATCGCTCAGCTCTCACCTTTGATGTTCTATGATGTCAAGATGTCCTTTATGCATGCAGTACTGAATGCTTCCACTCGCCGATCCTGGGACCAAGCTCCCCCAGAGATTAAGATGGACCCACTGCAGTCTGCCATTGGTAAGCCTAAATAAGTGTGATAGTTTGATTCACTGTCAATGGTTTCCCGTTTATAGCCATTGCTACATGCCCTCTTGGCACTCAGTTCTGTCAGGCAGCCCAAGGGATGACCAGTGTTCCATCATCTCAGCTATGTGTGCCCTTGGCTAGGGGTGGGGACCCGACTTATGCCTTCAATGTGAAGCTGACAGGAGAGGAGGTCCTGGGCACTAGTAAGGAAGGGGGGGGGGGGGGTAAGCAGAGAGAACTAGACCATAATCTTGTACCCATTTAGGTGGGTCATTCAGGCACTTCCTATGGCAAGTAGTCAGGGAGCTGCAGTCCCCAGTCCTTCCCATCATTCTTCCTTGCCCCAGTGGGGCAGCAGGTGTCAACAAGGTTAGTAAAGTTGGCATAAATCCAAGTGGAGCATCTAAAAAAATTCTATTCCAGGGAAAGTACATATTGATGCCTGGTCCCCACACCTACTCTGAAGAGAAGCTACTTCAGTTCTTCGGACAGGCATGTTGTTGTACAGATTTCATTTATTTATGCTGATTTGTGGTATGATTCACTCCTAGCTATTGGGCGTGGCTGTGAGAGCTGACCTTCCTATTGCACTTGACTTCCTGCCATGCTTTTGGAAAAGCCTCTGTGGGTACCGTTTGGGTCTTGAAGATTTGAAAGATGCAGATTGTTTAACATATAAACTAACTCGGAAGTTATTAGAGGTTAGTAGCACATTGTATTCTGAGTGGTATGTGAGCTGAGACATCATCTGGTGGCCATCGCAGTGCAAATCTGCTGAGGAATTTGGGCACATAGCTGCAGCTTTCCCACGTAGTCATGGCGATGAACCAGAGACCACCAGTTGTGGTTTTCAGTTTGTGTATACCAGTATGGATGGCAGAGAAGTAGAGCTGTGTCCAGGGGGGAGAGATAGACCTGTCACGTATGTTTATTGTTGTCCCCTGGGCGGGTAGTGTGTCCAAACTGTGCTTGCTCGTGGTAGATTTGAGAACTGTGTGAGCTTTGCACAGGCAGTGGAAAGATTACGTTTGGAGGAGCTGAGCAGTCCCACAAGGATGGACGCCATAAGACAAGGACTGGCTTCTGTTGTACCACTTCAGTTGCTGAGAATACTAACTGTTCATGACCTGGATTTAAGAGTGTGTGGACTGCCTGATGTAGACCTGGGCTACCTGAAGGTACTTTGGTCAGGTGCTGAATGTGTTATAAGGTTTCCTCTGCTCCAGAGCCATACAATGTATCAAGTTGGACTGACGGAAACGGACCAACATATCCTGTACTTCTGGAATGCTCTAGAAAACTTCACACAGGTAGCTCTGTATGTTGCCTGGTGTGTATATCCAGCCAATCTTTTCTTCACTCACAGGAAGAATTGAGAAAGTTTATAAAGTTTGCTTGTAATCAAGAACGTATTCCATTTGGTCACCCCTGTAGGGATGGTGGGACTGAACATGTTCCTCCATACCCTATGAAGATTGCTCCACCAGATGGGAAAGGTACCTGTGTTGCTGCTTTGCTGAGTGGTTTTGACCTCCTTTTCCCTTAGGCCCCCCAGACAGCCGCTACATTAGGGCTGAAACGTGTCTGTTCATGATTAAACTACCCCAATATTCATCCCAGGACATAATGACCGAGAGACTTCATTATGCAATCTACTGTAGGGAAGATCCGCTTAGTGGATAATGATATATATCATTCGTTTTAGTGGTATGCATGTATTGTATTGTATCGTGCACTAATTTCATGCAAGAGTCTAGCAGTATCTACAAGGTCTCCCGAAATTCGGCACACGTTATTACTTTTCCAAAGCCATACTCGATGTTGGTCAGAGTTGCGCTGTGCATATCACCAGAGTAAGCACAAGTGCCGTCGGTCAGGAAGATCACGTCAAAGCCACGGACAAAAGCGGAGCGTGCTGTAGTCTCGCAACACAGATTTGATACCACCCCAGTAATGGCAACTGTATTTACAGTGAGCTGGTGAAGTATGTCCTGAAGCGGGGTTCCATGGAATGCATCGTATGTTCGCTTCTCGTCTATTATAATGTCACCACTGCACACATTTAATTGAGGGATTAGCTGCCAGTCATCTGATCCGTATTTTATCATACTTCCTTTACCCCAAAATCGTCCGAGTGAGCCAGAATCTAGCTCCACCATCTTGTGGCCATGCTGGGTGAAAACAACAGGACACTTCCGTTCTCTACATGCAGCTGTAGTAGCATTCAGCTCGGTAACAAAGCCCTCTGCGATGCTTGCGAAATGTTTCTGCATGTCTATCACAATAAGCGCTACGGCCATTTTGTATGTATGAACCTTCACCTGGTACGAGCATAGCTATTAAAGTAGACTTTAATATCTATAATGCAATTGCCATCCTTTCCCGTAGCATATGTCAAAGTGATGTAGGGTAGGTATAGGTAGCATTTTGTGTAAATTGTGTGTAGTCTAGTTGTATATGTTTGTATATCAGTGTATTTGTGTATGTCAACATTAAATAATTTATATTACAAAATAAATAAACACACAAATATGTAATCTGCACAGTTAAGTGCTATAAAAACCCCAATTGTCCCACCATTGGAGATGGTTTCTTGGGATGATGCGATTTTGTATCAATAGCAGGGGACACTGCACGTGGGCTGGACCATGCTTTGAGTTCTTCAGAGTGGTCATGCTTTGCTGCTATGCGACTGTTCATTGCAAGTGCAGATTCAGGTTCAGACTCAAACACAACAGGTTCAACAGGGGGCTGGGGAGCCCTCACTACCCGGGGTGATCCCACCATCCCATCTGTTCCAAATGTAAAGGTGTTGTTAACCAAAGGTGACATCACTCCTTTGCGTGGAGACCTTACAAAAAAAAAAAAAATTTTAATGGATGCTAAATATTCCCACTGATACATACCTGCTGGATACTCTGGTACGAGTGACAAGAGGGGAGTCACATCGCCCCAGCTCTGCTAACACTGACGGAGCCACATACGTAAAACCCTATGGACAAGAACGTGATATGTGCACTCTACGTGGAATGGCAGAAATATACCTGAAAATTGAGGTCAGCACTCTCACTGAGTCTTCCATCAACTGGGGAATCCACCGGGATTTGTTCAGTGAACTTTGTGTCAAACTGACTAACATCATCATCACCGTGCTGCCAGAGAAGTGATACTATCATACCCCTGCTAATGCCCTGCCCCCTTACAAATAAAGTGAAATAGCTTACCACAGTGATCTTGAATGGGGGCTCAATCCTTTGCTCCAACAGATCATTCCAATGTATCTGTCTGAAAAAGCTGTGGGCCTGGGAAATGTGGGGAGACACACTATACTGAAAACAGTTTAGTGTTTGTACCTGTACAGTGAAACTAATGAACCTTTGCAATAGCTACAAAAGCAAAATCATAGTGCCAAAAGAGCTACATACGTTCCTATTTTAAAACAAACCCTAACCCTAACCCTAACCCAACCACTGGTCAGGTGACCATACACTAACCACCTACCTTTATAGGCTTAGCATCATCAGGTCCTGCTCCAAGCCTGTTTGAAGGATGCCTCTTCAAAAGCTGCACAGGAAGAAGATATGACCTAACAGTACCAGGTACACACCTCCCTAACAGGACCAGGTACACACCTCCCTAACAGGACCAGGTACACACCTCCCTAACAGGACCAGGTACACACCTCCCTAACAGGACCAGGTACACACCTCCCTAACAGGACCAGGTACACACCTCCCTAACAGGACCAGGTACACACCTCCCTAACAGGCCCAGGTACACACCTCCCTAACAGGACCAGGTACACACCTCCCTAACAGGACCAGGTACACACCTCCCTAACAGGACTAGGTAGGTACACACCTTCTTCATGAGGTCTTTGGCATCACTAGTGAGGTAAGCGTGGAAGGTCAAACGAGCATGGAGAATCTTGTCAATGGTCTTCTTTCTGTTATCCCCACAAAATGGTGGCTATCAAGTACAGATACTCATTACGTTGAGGAAGGGAAGTTGAAGGCTAACATACCGCTCCTGTTAGCATGTCATACATAAGTGTGCCCAGACTCCACCAGTCCACAGCCTTACCATGACCGGTCCTCTGCAATATCTCTGGAGCCCTGAGTGAGAGCAGAGAGGTCATGTGACACAGTGAGAGGTCATGTGCTCTGGTCATGTGACTAGCAATGTCATTACCATCAACATACTATGTGCTTGTGTTATGTTAGGTACTTTACACTCACATGTACTCAATTGTGCCACAGAATGTATTAGTGGTCGCATCGCCATAAAGAGATTCTTTGCTCAAACCAAAGTCAGTGAGCACCACATGACCTTTGCCGTTCAACATAATATTCTCCGGCTTCAGGTCTCTATTGAACAAGAGTTGATACACCCCTTCACCCTGCACGAGTGCCCAGGCTCACCTGTAAATGATTCCGTTCATATGAAGATGCTCCAGTGCCAGGACTATCTCTCCAAGATAAAAGCTATGACGAAGGCAAGAGGAACATGAGTTTGCATCCTATGGTGTTTGGGTCATCTTGCCTTGCTGGGTCCTCAAGAAATACTCCTTCTTTCTCCAGCAAAGCAAACAGCTCTCCCCCACTGAGATATTCAAGGATAAGGTATAGCTTGCCATCAGTTTGGAAGGCGTAGTGAAGACTGACAATGAATGGATGCTGCATGTGTGGTGTGTGGAGATGTGAGGGTGTGGTATGGTGAAGTGTGGCAAGGAGGTGTGGTGAGATGTACCTTTATGGCCTCAAGGATGTGCCTCTCAGCCTTAGTATGGATTGTGTCCTTCTTGCTACGCACAATGGCAGCCTGGAGGCAAAGCAGTCATTCAGACTGGCTATTTGGTTGTTGCCTTACCTTTTTCAGCACTTTCATCGCAAATATCTTCCCAGCGTCACTGCCCGTTCTCTTTCTCACTTGAAACACCTAATCAACTATAAATTGACCACGCCCACTTTAGTCTCCCACGTACCTTTCCGTACCCACCCTTTCCAAGCATTTTCATAATGTTGAAGCACTGAGCACCTATCTTCTCTGTCGTCTGATTCACCACGTCAGAAGAAAGGTGAAATTTCTCTACATTCTCGTCCCTGATGTATAGTACGTATGAGCTTTTAAAAAATAATTCCAATTATAACCCACTCCACGTCATTGCTACCAACGCCAACGCCGTCTGCATCCTTGACAGTGCAGCTGTCCTGGGACAGCAAAATGGCGCGCTATATAAGATCATAAATGTATAGTGTCTCCTTACTTCGTTTGATCCGTCCCCTTCGTCTGACGACGTTTGCCCGTCCTCATCAACGCTAGGCTGGCCATCGAGCGAGAATTGAGAGAAAAGGTCCGCCATTCGTGAGGGAGTAGTCACGTGACTCTGATTACATATATTAGTCCATAACAGTCTGTTTCTGCACGTGTACACCACACCAATACGCAGCAGTTTTAAAAATAGAATAATACATGTAAGGATGCACGGATGTTACGTCACTTAAGGGGATTTACAGATAGACAAAAATTAAATTGGCTACAATATCTCCTCACACATACTTTAACTTCGAGTACAACAGTCATGGACTTCATGCTAATGCATTTTATTTTATTCATGTAATGGGATGAGTTGCCTGCCAGGCTGGCCAATATCAACGACCTCCACTCCTCCACTACATAAACCTATATCACTGACCACAATGACCGGTACATGCTGGAGGGACACACCATATTGCACAAAAGGGGCGGGGCAATACACTAAGCGAAGGTACACAAGGACATGAAATAACATTAGCCTCTGCATGGACACAAGACAATGTCATAGCTCCACAATTATCTTGTGCAAGTAGCTATATTGCACCGCTAGTTTGCGGTATTTTTACTACACCTTACGCCTTCCGAACCACCCACAGGTTATTCCAGGGGTTCCCCTAGGACGTACATGTATTACCCATGCACGGTAACAACAATCAGCTTGTAAGTATGGAGTGCAGGATGGTGTAGCCTGTACGTCGGTCCGCGCCTTCAATTAAGTGACAGGCATGCATTATTGTGTACCTTAGCAGTTGCCACGCCCCTACTTGCGCATGCGCATACTTGTATTCCCGGTTTGGTATTATTGCTCGGAGCATGGCTGCTACAAGACGCTTAGCAAGGGTATGTGTGTAACCGTTGTAACTTTCTCTACAGCTAGTAAGGCTACTTGTAAAATGACTTTTTAATTAAGAGAGGTTCCTGAATATTTAATTTCGAGTAACCGTCGGGTTCTATGTTGCTGATATTACTGTGCTTACATCTATTTTAGGAGCTAGAGGACATTCGAAAGAGCGGCATCAAAGTATTCAAAAACATACTGGTGGACGAATCAAATATTCTTGTCTGGAATGGTTTGATCGTTCCTGTAAGGCCACAATGTACTCCAATTAATGCCTCGACTTCATTTTCTTTTTGTTTACTTTGCTGAAAAGGAAAGTCCTCCCTACAACAAAGGAGCGTTTAAGATTGAAATCAACTTTCCGGCGGAGTACCCTTTCAGGCCACCAAAGGTCTGTGTGACGTCACAACAGGCCACGAATTCACCCCCTTAAACGATAGATTACGTTCAAGACGAAGATATACCATCCTAACATAGATGAGAAGGGACAAGTCTGTTTGCCGATAATTAGTCCGGAGAACTGGAAACCTGCTACAAAAACTGACCAAGGTAAATTACGCAGGCGTGGCCATTTTAATAATTCAGTTTTGTTGTGTAGTGATCCAAGCGCTGGTCGCTCTAGTACATGACCCTGAACCGGAACACCCATTGAGAGGCGAGCTAGCGGAGGAGTTTACAAAGAACAAGCCGCTTTTCATGAAAAACGCCGAGGACTTCACAAAAAAGTATGCAGAAAGACGTCCAGACTCCTAAGTCTGTTTCGAACTAAAGCGTGATGGTGTTCCCTACGTGTTCAGTTTGTGTCTCTAGTACCATTTAGGTATGTTTGATTTCGTTTTTTTTTCCTTGTTGCTGTGCTTTCAGTGTAATTCAGCATTTAATATTAACATGTCTAAAATATTGCCCTTTAAGGATGTCAATAACACTTCCTACAAGACGTTTGCGTGATGTTCTATGCAAATTTCTCTCCCTTTTCAATATTCTTTATAAGCTCAGGGATTGCCTGTGAAATAGTAGAGAATAGAATGTTCACATACACTCCCCCACACAAATGTACCTTATCAACTTGCTGCTTCTCATAATCCGAAATATCTCCTAGACCAAGGTTCTCTTCTATTCCATTAGGCTGGTAAATCAGATTTTAAAATGGCATCCTGCACAACATGTTAGCTTACCCCTAGGCGAAGAGGTGTAGAGAAGTATGTAGCTGCACACACTGTGGATTTGACATAAGCACACTCCACAACGTTCTTCTCTCCTTTCAAGGCTTTGAGCAGCTAATGGAGATAGGACGGTCCTTATCCGATTATCCTCTTAGCATGAAAGTCTGAGACTTACACTGGACACAAACCTAGCACCTGCATACGCCATGGACAGTGTAGCAGATCCCTAATTAATGCACAGTGCATGTGGTCACAGAACACACAAAGGTAGTGCACATACTGCTCCAGCCTTTGCATCCACCACTTCTGTCCCTGCATTCTGAATCCTCACAGTCAGCTTGTCAATTTCTTCTTGAGTGAACTTGACTTGAGGCTTGGTCTGTGTGAATATTTAGAAGTTGAAACCACACCACAGTATGTGTCTACTGGTACACACACCCTAGAGAGGAGAGGGATGATGGTAGTACCAGCATGACCTCCCACCACAGGAACAGATGTTTTGGTTACATCCAGCTTTTTGGCCTCAGCAACGAAGGTATTAGCTCTTACAACATCCAAAGTGGTCACACCAAACATCCTGCGTGGGTGTGAGTCATGAAGGGCTGTAGTAGTAAGGTTATATAACGCACGTCTTTGGGTTGTAGCATCCTGCCTTTTTGTACACCTCCGCTGCAATGGGTACTGTGGAGTTGACAGGATTAGTGATGATACATAGCATCGCCTTGGGGCAGGCCCTGTGTACAGTGAATGTGTTATGGCAAGATGAGACAACGATGCGTGTCCCGCATACTTGGCTGCAGCTTCAGCTAAGTTCTTCACAATGGATGCATTGGTATTGAAGAGGTCATCCCGGGTCATGCCTAACGCAGGAAGCAGCTTAAATTATGGCCCTATTGTGAATAGTTACTTTGCATACCAGGTTTTCTGGGCACCCCGGCCGGAATGACCACGATCTGAGCACCCTGCAAGGCATTCAACAGCTCCTTGTCGCCCAAATGAGCAGTCACTCGAGCTGGGGTGTCCATGTGGCTAAGGTCGGCACCCACTCCGACAACGTTAACGATATCGTAAAGTGAAAGGTGCGTGATCAGTGGCAATTGCTTCAACAACAGAGACATGGGCTGGCCAATACCGCCAGCTGCTCCAAGGATAGCCACTTTCGCATGGGTCTGTAAATATGTCAACAGTAAGTAACGAATTAATGTAACGTGGAACTTACCCGCTGTGAAGAAGAGAAGCTTCTAACTTGACGTAAAGAAATGGCGCACCTTGACACCACCTTGGACATCATTTTCTCCTTCGCACATGCGAATCACGTGTTCCCATGACAACAACCCCAAACCAACTATGAGTTCGCCCTCAGGTATAAGTTTATGCGAACCAACAGAATTGTACAACCTTATTACACAGGTTGTTATACAGATTATTGTTTTCGGACTGTGACATGTATACTCTTTTTGCAGTGTTCCCGCATACCAGCAACAGTTGTTAACGAAACGCATCTTTTTCTTTTTGGTATGTACGATGGGTTTGTTTTTTTTTTGTTAAATTTAAACCCGATACACAGATGCTCGCCATGCAGTAGCATACAGCGATTGCCACATTTTACTGGCTAAACATGCTAAGAAAGTGCGTAGTAATTGTATGCCTATGTATAATGCTGCCTCATGTCAGCTAGGACCCAGAAGGAAAGTTCAGAGTCCCGTTCGGTATCCACCTTTCTACTTGTCTGAATTGCGTGGTGTATGATAGTAATACAGTATCAACATTGGAGGACAGTGAGTTTGTAATATGTAGGAGTGTGTCAATCTAGCCTCTCCCAGCCCCCGCAGTCCAAATGGCACGTGTATTTTCCTGTCATGGTAGTAGGTATGCTGTCAAAGTCCTAAAGGGTAAGTGGACACACATCATCTCCTGTTTTTACTAGTCATTTGGCCCAGGTGGATACGAACGTTTCTCAGCTGAGTATCCTTTCTTAAGAACACAGAAAATCTTATATACTCCAGCTGTCAGTGTCAATAGAACTTTTGCATGCAGTTTATCAACAAATGACCTTACAGGAGCTCGAGTGCCTTCCACATTACCCAAGTGAAATTGTTCCCCTCTTCCTGTATCTTGGTGATGAGAGACATGCCTATAATGCAGCCATGAACTATGATGTCAAGATTCATGTGCACTTAAATGTCTCACACAAACTGGACATTATATACACAGGAGCCATTTCAGAACTTCGGGTGGAGGTGTGTGATGACCCAACTACAAATTTACTCCCAAGATTTGATGACATTGTTGATTTCCTTGGTTGGTGTTAGTACACAAGGTGGAAGTATGATCACAATATCTACACACAGAGTCCCATCGCAGGAAGAGTGAGAGGGTTCTTGTATTCAGTGAGATGGGGATGAGCAGTGCAGCTGTGGTCACCATTGCTTACCTTATGAAAAAAAACCACTGGTCACTTAAGGTACCATATGTCATATGACATGCTAGTTGAACACTCAGGCCCACAATCACCCCATCAGGTTGCAGCAGATCACGTGAAAACATGTCGCCCTCAGATCCAGCCAGCACATGGTTTCATTGATCAGCTGATGGAATGGGAGGGTCACTTCTCCCCCTCTGCATAAACACATGTTGACTTTTGATGCAAGGCTGTTATGTTCTTGCTACATGTACATGCACTTATGTATAAGTTCATCTTCAACCATAGGTGAAACAACTCATGCCTTTGTCTCCTACATTTTCCACACGTCTTCACACTTAAAACACGTCACACTGCTTGCACCTAGTGTGTGTGTGTGTATGTGTATATATGTGTGTGTGTGCATTGTGTGCTAAGAATGTTTCCCAGCTTGTACACTAATGTAGTGCATGGAACCAAAGACAAACACAGTCAATACAGGGTGGTGTTAGGAACACAAGGCAGCAGAAGTAACACCTGGCTAATCCTTGCCGGGAGACAAGGGAGGTATGCCGGGAATACAGCTAGAGTGATGTGACATATAAGTAGCTTCTTTACACACCAAAACTCTACCTTTTGAACTGCTTGTACTGTTTGGAGCATACATTCAGGTACAGCGGAGGGAGATGTGCATTTATCCCGGCAATGTACAGGTACAGTTGAGCTAAGGCAATGGAGGTTAGCTACAGTAGTGCAAGTCTGCAGTGAGCAGTGTCCATACCTTTTGCTCTAGGCACAGTGGTTAACTCCTTCTCGTAGGTTGGGTCAAATCGTGTTGGTGATGGTGGCTCAAAATCTCGGCAAAACTGCTTAACATTGTTGGAGATGTGACAGCATGTACAAAGGAACGAATGATAGCGTATCCTTCCATCCTCCAAGAATGGATGATATAGGGCATCAAGAGAAGAAATTCGTTTATCCTGATACATAAATGGAAGAGAGGGGATACTGAAAGTCAAGGTGGAATAAGTTAACAATAGCTCACTGGGTTGAAGACTAGCATCTGTGACAACAAATGCACAGCTCCATGGGAGGCAACAGGTGAGAGGGTGTACAGGCGGTGTAGTGATGGCAGCTTCTTATTGGACAGCAAGTTTCTGATAGACACATGCGAAGTGATGTGGTGAACATCCTCCAGAGATGGCGTTCCAAGAAGATCGGTAATCATTTCCAACTGGTCATCAAGTGAACAGTCAACAAAATCACACCTCCTCCCCCTAAATCACACCTTCCTGCCCCCCCCCCAATCCAATCTCACCTGAGCAGCAGGTGTGGAAGTTTCAAACAATATCCTTCTCCCAAGAAGTTCAGCAAATATACAGCCCACTGACCACATGTCTATAGCAGTGTCATAATGCTTGCAGCCTGCCAATAACTCTGGGGCCCGGTAGTACTGAGTAACCACATCCAGTGTCATCGGGGTGTTGGGATCTGGTTCAACAGCTCTTGCAAACCCGAAGTCACATATCTTCAGCAGGCAGTTACTGTTCACCAGCAAATTGCCAGGCTTCAAGTCCCTGTGGATCACCCCTGCAGTATGCAGGTACTTCAGCCCTGAAAAAGAAAGTGTTGGCTATACTGATAGTTGCATTTCCAATTATACCACACCTCTCAGAATCTGGTAAATGAACACTTTGATGTGATCTTCAGTCAGCTGCTGAGGGGACACTATGATCTGGTGCAGGTCTGTCTCCATTAAGTCTGTAACAACATATCTGATACCACAAAAAGATGAACAAGTTTGAATTATCACATTACATTTGAACTGTGGCTTCGTGGGTACTTACACATCAGTGAACTGTTCCAAGCTAGCAGGAGGGTGTATTATGTCTGTAGCAGACAGCAGCTGAGAAGGCGGGCAGGTTATAGATAGTCAACGGGTGAATTTACTAACATTATCGTGATGCATCTCGCACAGGATCTTGACTTCTCTGTACGTTCGTATGCACGCCAAGAGGGACATGTTTATGTTTGGGATCTTCTTGAGGGCAGCGCGTCGACCAGTCCTAGGGTTAATTACCGACCTGCGTAGGTAGTCAAAGAGTGAATAGTA
Source organism: Spongilla lacustris (assembly GCA_949361645.1). Taxonomy (NCBI): domain Eukaryota; kingdom Metazoa; phylum Porifera; class Demospongiae; order Spongillida; family Spongillidae; genus Spongilla; species Spongilla lacustris. The sequence goes on from OX442431.1 coordinate 186,655, forward strand.
CCTTTTCACACGTGCGCTTCTAATAGCACTTACCACACAACACCGAAGGAGCCATACCCAATGGGCTGTTCTGGCTCTACTGTGGCCAATAATGGCTGTGGATGGTGGTCGTGAACCAACACGGCGGGAACAAAGGCGGGTGCGGTCACTCCATGCCACTGGCAGGGAACCATTGGAGCTGCATACGGCAAAAAGTGGTTCGGCTGCCAGAAGGTTAGTCCGGCCGGTTGCTGCACGGTCACCATCATCGGTGTACGCGCGGGAGAGTCCCGGCGAAGCGCTTCACAACAAGTTGTGCTATTTTAAAGCTACAGAGCTGTGGCTTGTGGCGAATTCTAGCAGCGAGTCATCGTCTTCTAACTCCTTAAAGAATTCAATACAAAAACAAGACTACTACGTTAGGAGAAGCTCTTGCCTGCTGAAAACTTCACGGGAAGAACCTCCCGCTAGCTACCGCCATCAGGCGAAGCTTTCAACTAGCGACGACTTCCGCTTGGAAACGTGCAAATTGCACGGAAGTAATATTTTTTGGATCACGTGCAGATCATGCGCGCACACACACACACAAGCCGGAGCCTGCCCAAATAGTAGACGATTAATTCATTTCATTCCCTGCGTCTTATCTATGCACAAGAGATAGTACTTTGTACTGTGCGTTTGCAGCTATCTTTCTACTTTCGTACCGGCAAACACTTGTTGTGAATGTCGAACCAGCCAGACGACCAGCCGTTCCAAGTGGTTTCTAGGCGAAATTATGGTAAGCGAATTCTGTACTACTAAAAGCTGTTCCATTATTACTTTGCGTGTAGGGCCCAGTCGGAAGGGTCCTAAGGCGAACCACGTCAAACAAGCTTCAAGCAGCCATGAGGAAGGCTCGCACAAAACAAGCAAGCCTCGCCCAAGTCGCGATATCCGAAGTCGTTCTCAATCATCACACTTCAACCAAGAGCGTCAGCGTAGAGATTCTGACCGTCAGAGTACTGGAGATCAGAGTACTGGTGAGCGGTCCCGCCACAACAGTGCTCGTGGCACAAGCAGTGACGATCTGGAATTTGAAAGCTCACAAGAAAAAGACTGTTCCCTCTTGAATGGGATAGCAATATCTGAGATAAGTTCCTGCAGTACCCAGGAAGGAGCAAGTAAAGAACAGGTATCAGCACCAGCAGAAGTGGCCCCAGCAGTAGCAGCTTCTACAAGGTGTGAGAACGCGACAGAATCACCAATTCAGTCTTCACCTGACAACAACTGCAGAACAGTGTACACGTACAGCAGAGTAAGCACACTGTGTTGCTTCGTTTTCTCATGTGTTCTTAATGTGTTCTGCTCTACAGGAATTCCTTCTTTCTCTGAAAGACCGTAAATACAGTTGGTCCAAACTAGCCACTGTGTCTGCTGACTGCATCAAGTCCAATGGCAGGCAGAGAAACTCCTCTCCAACAGGGTATGTCTTTGTTTTCATGCCATTAGCTGACTTTTACTGGCCACACCCACCCCGTAGCCATGCAGATGAGTCAAGAAGACACCTGACTGCTGTCTCCCTCATCAAGGAGAACGGTTTGTTATACTTCACCTTTTATTGTTCACTAATTACATGCACTGCTGCAGACTCCAAAGCGCCACATCGAGTAAGCCTTAGCCCTCAGAGGAGAAGCTTTGGTAGTGGGTGCTCCTGGAAGGAGACTTCAGCAGGGAGTGCTGCTCCTCCTACAGAAGAATTGGAGGTTAGAAGTACTCGTCCATCCAACAAGGATCGCCAGTGGGAGCCATCGGGGAAGGACAAGAAGGGAAGTAAGCAGCTACCAAAAACTTACAGACATGAAGAGGAACCAGAGTGGCTAGAGTTTGGTCCTAATGACAGATTTGAAGTTATCGAGTTGAAAGGTTTGGAAGAACACGAGAGGGGCAGGGAAGAAGAGATTGGAAGAGGAGGAGCAGGAAATAGGCAGAAAGACGAGGAAGAGGTTGGAAAAGGAGGAAGGCAGAAAAGTTGTGGAGATGAGGTTGAAAAAGGTGGCAGAAAGCAGAGTTGTGAAGAGGATGAATTAGGAAGAGAAAGGCAGCAGGAATGCACAAAGGGTGGAGCAGGTGATAGCAGTGTTGTGGAACAAGAGAAAAGGAGAGAGGAAGACAAGCAAGGTAAGAACCATCATTGTAATTAATGCTTTCCTTCAACCACAGCACTATTTTTTTTAGACTTCACTAAGTGCAAAGATCTCGAGGTGGGGGAGGATACTTCCGTATGTGAGAAGAGTGTTAAGGTGGTAGAAACAGTTGCAGTGCTCATGGCAACATCAGATAGTCTAAAGACAAACAGGCACACAGAGCCGGCGCATTCAGTACCTTCACCACGTGATGAGGATAACTTCATAGTAGATGGTTTTGACTTCAGCACAGGTGTGAGCATTTGCCTGGCGATGGATGAAGAATTAGACGATCTAGGTCACAAGGGTAAGAATGGGGTAGATGAGAGTGCTGCCCTCTTCAAGATGACGCAGACCACAGATAGCCCACAGGGTGAGTTGTCTTGGGTATGTATTTGGTAGTGTTGTGATAGCCCCACGTCTTATAGCATTGAGAACACGCCCTGTCAATGCCTTAACGCTTGAAGAGATCCAGGCTAGAGAGAACATCTCTCCGTCCTCATCACAGCATGCTGAACGTGACCACATGCCATTCAATCAGATTCTCGCTGTGTTATCAGGTAGCCAACCCTCAAGCAGCAGCCAATCTTCTGGTATCTCCACTGCCAACCTACCTTCACCTTCTGTGACTGTGGGTGTTGCTCCTAGCACTTTGCTGCCCACACCCTCAAACTCTAATCTGGCCTTTCATGAGATGGAAGGCAACTCTGCCCACCACCTTTCCACAGCTAATCAGCACAGAGGAAATTATCTGCATTATGCAAGACCACCTCCCAGACCACCCGCCCACCTGTACTCGCATGATCATCAACTGTCTTGGGGCCAACCTGATCTGAAACCTCCTCTGTGGGGGGAAGAAGATAGGGTGACAGGCAGGCACCACCACATGGTGTCACAAGGCCAGGCACACTGGGTATCAGAGATGGAACAGAGAAGACAGATGGAAGCGAAGCAGATCTACACCCAACAGATCCATGGGGCTCCTATCCCTCGCACACAGGTGAAGGTATGTAGGCAGTATTTATGACCACGAAACATGACTTGTCCTACAGAGCTCTGGGATCAGCCTTCTGCCTACTTCTGTCATGAAGCGCATGTACAACACTAAGATGAACCAAAGGGTATGTTCTATTGCCAGTTGTTGTTCCCTCTGCATTCTCCCTTCCCTCTGTGGCATGGAGGTCATTGTTCCCCCCCCCCCCCCCCCCCCCCCCCCCCCCCATATACATGTACATGTAGATGATGTCATGAATATAGTGGCTTTGATTAATGCACTGATGAGCCACCTCCCTGTGTGGTTATGATTCCACAGGTGCCAGATGTAACCAAGGCTGCAGGGATGGATAAAGCAGACCAAGGTTAAGTGGGATCAGCCTTATGCCTTTATAGTGGCTCTTTTACTTGATTTGGTGTTTCTACAGATGTGCCCTTCCATGTTCGAGACTATACCGTACAGAACCCTCAGCATTACAGCACACCAATGTACCATTCAAATGGTCCAATGCACTTCTCCATACCAGGGCAGCAGCAGTACAGCGGTATGCTGTGCAATATATGCTTCTCGTAACTGCTGCTTACTGCGTGAGTGTTTATTTCTAGGGTTCCCAAGCTATCCTGCCCGCCACCCAAGCCCGTATTCGCGTTGAATTCTGCAAGCACCTTGGCTACTAATAGCGAAAGTGATCCCGGCATTACGGCGTCATTGACAGAATCACGTGAATGAAGCTGACGCGATCACTACACGAGTTGAGGCTGGTTTTGGAAATTGACCTCCTTTGTTGTTTAACCAACGATTTCAATGATTTTGATCTGCATCATTTATAAATAAGAAGGAAAGGCACACATAGTTACCACTTGGCTGTAAGCCTCTTGGGCTTCCGGCTCTTGTTCTTCGTCATGTACTTCTTACGTAACTTTTCTATTGCCGTTTTGCTCAATATACATCGGTTGTCAGTACTGTCCATTTCAGTATTAGCGGCATCTTCTTCTACACTAGGCTCTTGTGTTGCAGCAGCTGCGAGGAATAAGATCTAATAAAAGCTTCTCTTGGTTCTTGCTTACCCTCATTGGCACGCTTCGTTTGGTGCTCCCAACATTTCTTCACTTCCAGTTGTTTGTACTTTAGCCGCCGCACAGCTAGTACCCTCTGCCTCTGCTTTGATCTTATACCCTTCGCCATAGGAAGTTCGCGCGTCAAAAAAACAACAAAGGGTTAATAATTTAGTCACGTGACGTACAAAACAAAAGACAGGCAGAAATTTCCGAGGGTAGTATTGAGTGCGGCCTACAGTGTTAGGAGCCTCTTTATCCTTACAAAAGCCAGCAGAACAAAAAAAAGAAGTCATAATGTGCTACAAACATAGTCCTTCGCCAACGCAGGCCGGTGGGTCAGGTGCAACAAATGGAGACCAAGGATCGAAACGAGCGTTATTTCCCAGGTGTGTACTGAACGAGTCGTTGATCATCAGTCTGTTATTTGCCCTTATTTTTCGTTGTGGAAACCTGTAGTTATTTCCAGCGAGTCGCGAGCCAGCAACAGTGTCCTCTGTGTCAAGAGCGAGTGAGCCCTGAAGAAGCCAAGTCAGCTATTGGTGTTTGCACCGTGTTTTTGATCCAGAAGGGGATCGAATGGATTTCATCTCACAAGAACTGAGTGCAGTAATAGTAATCTACTCAATTAGTTAGGCAAGTAACATATTGTCGCACACAAACGGATTAAAAAAGAACGCACACGAATAAAACATACATATGCAATAATATGGTTTCAAATGCTTGTTTTACGCCTATAAAATTCCTGTGACGTCACTGTATCGTTCTCTAGCAGTTGTGACAGAAATGGCCTGATGATGAGATGGGGTCACTAAAGTGCGCACATACCACCACTAAAACTAACCCTAAATCAGAGGAGTCATGCTCTGCAGCAGCCCGGGCTGGTGGGGGTAATGACACAGGCTTCCTGCACTGCTCTGATGGAACCTCTGAACGGACACTCTCTCTTGTAGATGGTGGTGGTGGGGTAAGGCTTAATGTGCTAGTGACCTATGCACACACAGGACACATGATAGTGTACCACCATTAGCACAAGTGCCTACTTTGGAGCTGTTTCCTGAGCCCTGGGACAGGAAAGAGCTCACTTCAGGGCCACGTATGTACTCAGCAGCTGCTATAAACGTGACAAGCACATAACCAAGACGATCTGCGTCAGACACAGGCCACAGAAAATACTGGAGATAGTACATTGTACTAGGAATGTGCGCTGAAGGGGTGGGGCAACTTAAGGTGATTGCCAACAGCAAAGGGGCACATACCAAGAGTACACTGGACAAGGATTGTGGCCTGGGGAGGAGGAAAGTGATTGTCATATGAAAAACACAGCAAAACACATACCAGTAGAGCGATGAGGTGGTCAGAAGCTAGAGGTTCGGGATCTTAGCAAGGTTGGGTCAATGTTAGATAACATGGAGTTTGGTTTAATAGTGACCAACCTCCATAGCGAAGAATCTTGGCAAAGTGATCTTTGACATCTCGAGTTACTGTGTCCTAAGGGACCACATTATCACCTCCCTCCCTTGCCCTTTAGTTCAGCACATGCAATGACCTTACCATTGCATCCTGGATGCAATAAAGCTTCTCCAAGGGAGAGGAGAGGTTGTCCATCGTGTTAAGAAGTCCAATGGTCACAGGGTAGGTGCAATGATAGTCTTCTGGAATGTCTAGAGCCTTTGGAAGTAGCTTGATTCTCAGGGCCCTGCAACGCTCCTCGTACAGCCTATCCTGGTCCCTGTGTGCTCCACACACTGCTGGGAAGACTGTGGGGTAGACCCTGGCCATCAGGTACCTGCAAAATGAACATGAGTAAGTCCCCAGACCCTTTCCACCTAGCCTAAGGCATACGTTTGTACAGAGAGCCATATTGACTCATGTATCCTCCTGTCACTGGCACTCTCCCTCCTCACAGACTGCACAAATGACTGGGAACAGGATTATGTATACAAGGGTGTGTGGAGGGGTGTGGAGGGGTGTGTGGAGGGGTGTGTGGTAAGGCAACCATTGGCATGGCTGCAGTGGTTTTGATAACACACCGTATTGGCTTTTCTGGCAATTGACTCCAGCTTTTTTGCAATGGTCATGAGAGCGTCCAGCTTGTCCACCACTACATACCTCTCCAGGAAGGTGGCGGTGGTCTCTTCCAAGTCCTGCAATGCCTTATCACACCCTGCCAATGACTGGAGGTACGCTTTATGTTCCTTCAGTGTTTGCGGTAGTTTTGATATTGTGAGTACTGTCTCCTGTAGTGGCTAATAGAGACATCAGGGGGGGGAAGTTAGCCATCATCCCAGACCTAGTCCCTGCTATAATAGTAGCTATGATGTCATTATATATTAGGGGATAGGTAGAAACATATGGTCTGGGAACTGGATACTGTGGTGTGTGGCACAGGTCAGCATATCAACAGTATATGTATACATCTTCTCCCCTCTCCTCCCCTCTCCCATTCCCCCAACAACACCAATTCACTTGTCAACAGATTACTAGTAAATATGACCACCAGTCAATACATGTAGACCATAAATCACTGATAGACCAATCAAAACATCAGATAACTCAATTGCTATGGAGGTCAGTTATTTATTGTGGTTGAAAGGCAAGGTCATACATGTACCATAACATGCTTACCTCACATGCACATATGCACACACCTAACTCCTTTATAGTAACATTTTTGTCAAAGCTCATTGAAACTGGTGGTACCTTGTATAGTGGATCCATAGGTCTTTGTGTTAGGAATATCTTGTATTGCTTAAGTTGTTTGTTGTATGCGACCTCCTCTGACAGAATTGGAACCTTCACCTCTGGAGCGATCTTATCTTGAAGGTGAAACGCCCCCTCGGAAATTTTCCAGGATAGTTCCTTTCCGTTCATATTGGTCGTATAATGGCTGAAAGCAATGTGTCGCGTGAGGCGAAAGGTAGTCGATGCATGGAGCTAACTCACTCTCTCAGCAAAGGCGAGGGATGAAGGATGTTCATGTCTGGCAAATAAGACTGTACGTTAGCCGATTACCACGATGGTACGTGCATACCTAAAAACTGTTTGTTGATAACACAGCCTGCGAGAGACGAGGTGGCGGGAATACAGATGTGTAGGCATTGTTGCTGAATTTCTTCGTACGCGGCGAAAAACCGCGTCTGTGAATGAATGAATTAAGGACAGCTATGGAACCCCTAAATTTACCGTACCTGAAGCTCTCTGTAAAAAGGGTTGAATTCAAGTTCGTCGGCTACGGACATCTTTTGTTATACGAGGGGGAGGAGTTAATTATGCCGATGCATCGATTCGACCGATAGTTAAAGTATGTTATTAAAAATGGTTAATACACCGCACTGAGAAATTATTATTAGTTCAAGTTGCTGGGATTTCTGGATTACTGGACGTGGTAGAGATGCTTTTCCTGCTTCCAGTTGGACTAGCTTGCTGAGTTTGGGATGGTAGGCATTCTAAAAGGCAAAATTAAATATAACCATTGTTGAGTATGTGTCAGTCATACCAACTACTGGAAACTTGTCAATAGGACACAGAGTGTCTTCATCAGCACTCTTGGCTTTGCTGTTCCTAGACATCAACATTGAATAACGGCGCCTCTACAGAAGATGGGCATTTAATGGAATCTCTAACGAAGCAATGGCATGCCTTTGCTTTCAACAGTGGATCTAAGTGCACAAAACTTTTGTTCTTCATGGCATCCAGTTTCCTTTGGGCTGCCACTGGTCCCACCAGTTCCATGAACTTCTTGTAAACATGGTTCCACAGCAGTGACTGTGTCTGTGTAATCCCCAAGGCCTGGGCCAAGCTTGAGGCAGTGAACTGATCATCTAGCAACTTTAAAAGAAAGAACATATATAAAGCAGTCCCCAGGCCCAAGCCACCACATCTACACCTCCTCAAAGGCCACACCTACCATGACAAACCTACCAGCACAGGACCATGACAGGCCCATGGCCACGCCCACCACAACACTCCCATGGCCACACCTACCACAACAGCCCCATGGCCATGACAGCCCCATGGCCACACCTACCATGACAGCCCCATGGCCACACCTACCATGACAGCCCCATGGATGCCCATATTGTGCAGAACTTGTGTGTACTCATCAAGCTCCACAGACCTCAGCCACTCCATCACATGGCGAGTACTCCAGTACAACAACTTCTGTGACCCCTGCAAAGTCATGTGACATGTCACATGATCACACCATGCCCCTCATACCTTTGCAGTGCCCATAGGAACCTTCAGATACTCTCTCTGGTAACCACACAGCCTTTCCAAATGGAGCACATCTCAGCGGAGGAGGTCATATGAATGCAGCCTACCTGAAAGCCTGGATGCCCCTTTGAATACTAACAATGTGAAAAGGCGTTGAAATATCAAGAAGTTCCAGGTCCTCCTGGGGAGGGGGGGGAGGGGGAGGTGGGGGAGGGGGAGGTGGGGGAGGGGAGTGGGGGGTGGGGAGGTGAGGGTGCATGATGTGCCTACTGATCAAAGATATTTACAAACGTGATGGAATTGAGCATATTAGCATCGATCCTTGCGTCGTGGAATGTCTGTTGGTAACATTCCAGTCCAATATCTTTAAGCCACTCTGAGCGAGGAACACACATTTCTGAAATGTGTGCACACAAACACGCCACGCCTTTCTCACCGCCCACCCAGGTATGGCCTATGGAGTCAAGAGGACTTGGCTGCTCACTCATGGCATGTTCCACTGCCAATTTAAGTTTTTTGCAATGGATTGTGTTAACTATTCCAGTGGACTGTGGTGTAGCAGTGGGCAAGGATATGCAGGAGAGTGCAAGTAATGGTGGGAAGTGAAGAATGGTGAAATATATGACTCATCACATGTGCACTCACCATCAGTTCATCACAGTTTGCAGCCATAGCAACCAGCCTTCCTCCATTCACACCCTTTGCTCTTAGCACCTCTGTGTACATCTCCATACCAACCATTGCAAGCCACTTGGCCACTTCTTCAACATTCATTGCAAAGAAGGCCTCCGATCTAGGACTGTACTGGCGGGCATCAAATGGAGTACTGCCCACAATGCACTTACTTGGATGGCTCCAGTGTGGTAAGGGGTTGACCATCTTCTTCTAACAGATCCTTTTTCCTGTAGGAAGACCATCAACCAGCCGCCTGATAACAGCCACGCCCACCACCTCCTACTCCTTACCACTCCAATCATCTGGTAACCCCTCCCCCTCTCTGCTTAAAGCCAATAAGATAACCTAACATACTGCTGACCATGTGATGGTGTGGGGGGAGGGGGGGGGGGGGGCTTGGTATAAAAATAAACCCCAGGCCTGGGGAACATTTCAACAACTCACAAAGGGCTCCCATCTTTGCACAAGCACTGCTAACATGTAAGTACGAACTAATTCAAATTTGGAATCCCAATGTTCCCATCCTTAGGGGCTTTTGCTTTCCTTGACCAGAATGGGAGGAATCTGGGGGACATGGGGACAGTACCAGGACTTGTGTGCAGTCCTGTGCCCATGTGTCCATGTGCCCAGGTGCCCAGTCTGGTGGTGTTTGGGTACCATGCATAATTTGTTATGATAAGTACTGTTTCATTCACAGGTTACTGCTCATAACAGACCATTTAAAGTCATGATTTGAACTGTAAATATTGATCTTCAACCTCCACCCTCTCCCATCACCACCTCTGAGCTCTCACCTCTTAAATGCTTTTGAAAACATCCTTTTCAGACTCCTCCTCTGCGGGTCACTTCTATTCAATGATTGATCAGGTGTCACCTGGTATGGTAGCCAAGGTAACATACCCACATACACACACCCACATGCACACATGCACATACAACATACACCCACATGCACATACTGTCACTGGTCCATGATGAGGAGGTCGGGCAGGAAGTGGTGGCGGGGTGGGGTCTAGTGGTTTACTGCCAGGTGACAGCTGTAAAGGAATTGTTTTGAGCAACCAGACCACTTCTGAGCAATCCAAGCACTTGATTAATCAGCAAACCACCCAGGCAATGCAATCCTTACCACATTACACTGCTGCCTTGGAGACACACCTGCCATTGATCACATAACATATCAGCAAATTGGGATACATGTAACTGCACACTACCTGCAGTATCCATGGATACCATACCAACAGTAGCTGCTTGGGAAAGGAACTTCAGTGATTAATACACACCAAAGGCACTCCTCCCCCCCCACCTTGCACCAAAGGCACTCCTCTCCCCCCCCCCCCCCCCCCCCCCCCCACCTTGCAGCTTGGCCTTGCTGGCCCTTAGTTCCTCAGCCAACTCAAGACACTCGTGGTGTTTCTGTTGTAACTTCCTTTCCTGTTCAGTGACCTGTGCTTTCAAACTGTCAATTATACACATGCATACACACGTGTACGCGCGCTGTGTATATACGCATACACACACGCACACACCTTCACTTGCAACATTGCGACATTCTTCTTGAGAAGTTCGTTCTCTTCAGCGACCGCTTCTCTCTCTCCTTGCAACTGAACCATGTGCTTTAATAGGTCTTCTTTATCCTGCACCAGCTGTGAGTACCCTACCTAATAGAGGCACAAGTGTTATAAGCAAGCCACGTACGGCTGATAAAGGACTTGGAACGAACCGTACGTTGCTTGCTCAGCCAGGCGACAAGAAGTTCACTTGTGCTTGGTGGAAGGTTATCTCTCGGATCATCCATACTGCTCTCATCAGCAGCTGCAGCTTCATACTCCAGCACCAAGACTTTCAATTCCTCGCAATGCGAACGGATAAGTTCCGCTCGCGAATCACTGAATCAATTTTGGACAAAGCAAAGCGTTTGGAACAGTTTGAAACCTTTAGGGTCTAATAGAATTCGCCGACCCACCTGCAAGCCTCGTGTTCATGGTTTGAAGCGTACCTTCCAAGAAGACCGTCCATTTTCTTCAATGCATTGGCCAGCAGTTCAGACGTATTTTCTTCTACCTCGTCGCCGTTCATTTGAGTACCTTTCGGTTGTACAGATGGAGAGCTGCGATCCATCACTACCATGAATATCTTCGACTTCTCCGTACAGTCAAACCCGCGCGCATCGCATTGTAATGTTACAAATTACACAATTAAAACGCAAATTAATGCAAATTGATTTTTTTTTATAGCCAGTTATTATAAAAGCGTAAGCGTGGTTCGACATCCGGAGGAGTGTTGGAGGCTAGTCGTGCATGATGGCATCGTCCAAGGATGGGATCAAATCACTCCACATAGAGACGCCGCTGGTACGAAGCAAGAAATTATCGGATAAGACAGGTTTGTCTATCTGGTTGAAGCTTGAGAATCTGCAGAACTCGGGAAGTTTCAAGGCTCGAGGAATAGGTCGACTGTGTACGAAGGCAGTGCAGAACGGCTGTACGAATTTTGTTAGTTCTTCTGGTAAGAATGGAGCTATACTTGTAGCGCGCACGAACCAACGCTCTTGCACGCAACAGGTGGCAATGCGGGTTTAGCAGCTGCGTTCTGCGCTCAGCAGCTTGGAGTCCCCATTACTGTGGTGGTACCTGAAAGCACACCCAGCCTGATGGTTCGAAAGCTGAAAGAAGAAGGAGCGGTTGTGCAGGTGACGGGAAAGGTACGTTTGGAGTGTGTTTTACGCAGCTTGGGTAACTTGCACTAAAAATTAAGACAGTCAGGTCGGCAGACGCCTAGCCGTTCATTTTGACTAATATTTTAGGCCCTCGCTAGACCTTCATAGAGGAAGCTTTATAGCGTTCTCCCAGGTTCGCACATATGAATGCAATTACCAGGGTCAAGGTTAATGGTGCAAAGGTTCAAATTTTTTATGGTGCAAAGGTGAAAGGTTAACGTCTGTGTAGCACCAGTTATGGAGTGTGTGTGTGTGTGGCTTTGTGTTTAAAGGCCTGGGATGATGCTAACGAGAGAGCAAAAGAGCTGGTAGCAGCATCACAAGGTAAGGTGGTACCTTTGTACTCTTCTTCTAACCATCTTTCCCTCCTGTTCCGACTTAACCATTTGGTGTACAGACTCTTGTCTGATCCACCCTTTTGATCATCCTGATATCTGGTTAGAACTCATGATGACCATTTGAGGTGCATTATTTGGGACATCCTCTTCTCCAATAGGGAGGGCCACGCCTCCCTGGTCACTGAGGTCAAGCAGCAGCTACAGGGCATAAGGCCTGACCTGTTTGTCCTGGCTGTGGGGGGAGGTGGTCTGATGAATGGTGTGCTTGAGGGTTTGCACCATGTTGGGTGGGGGGAGGTGCCAGTCCTCGCCATGGAGACCAATGGGGCTCACAGTTTTGCTGCTTGTGTGCAGGCCCAGGAGTGGGTGGAGCTTAAGGAGATTACTAGGTAATGGGGTGTGGTTAAATGTAAGGGCCTTATAATATGGAGCACTGGTTAGCTATATTTATAATATGGAGCACTGGTTAGCTGTACTTATAATATGGAGCACTGGTTAGCTGTACTTATAATATGGAGCACTGGTTAGCTATGCTTACAATACACTAGCATTGCAAAGACTCTTGGAGCCAAGAGAGTGAGCAAGAGATCATATGATTGGCTGTCACAACATCCCATTGTGTCTCACGTGGTCACAGACAGAGAGGCTGTCACAGCAAGCATGCACTTTGCAGGTAAACAATGTTACACTCCTCCCCCACTGGGAAGTCTTGTGACCTTCCCCCTGTTCCCAGATGACCATCGCATGCTTGTGTCTCCTGCCTGTGGGGCTGCTCTTGCAGCTGTGTACGAAGAAGGGATCATCTCAGATCTCCAAAAAGCACACAAACTTCCATTGTCATTGTCAAATGTTGTGATGGTAGTATGTGGTGGTAACGAAGTGTCGCTGGAGTTGATTCAGTCATGGAGAGAGAGTTTTGGCATTACTGCATAGCAAGCTGTGGTTCATGTGTGTGTCTTATGTATTCCATATTGTCGCGTTTTACCCCACAATAGTGTGTTGAACCAGAGGTGTGCAAGCCATGTCATTTTATATAATCATAACTTTTTTTTTTTAAACTGATATATTTTCAGGCATCCCAAAGCTCTAATTGGAGAGCACCCAACAGAGACAGATGCAAAAACCCCCCACATAAAAATAAAAGACACACTGCAGTACACCACACACACACACACACAACACAGTGATGCCACGTTGCCACTCAGCAACATATATATATATATATACAGATAGATAGTAAACCAGATCTGAATGGAAGAGAGAGAAAGAGTGATCAACACAAACCTTTTCGAGGCACTATTAAAATAAACCATGGGAGCTGACTGCACAAGCTCCCCCACAGTAGCAGTGTGGTTATATTTACAATAGGGAATTCCTTCATTACATAGGGAATCCTCTTACCACATTCACAAAGTACCAGAGGTCTTCATCTGCTGTGCCTTGCGAGGGGCTGGCTCCATCAGCTCCTCAGGACCTAAGGAAGCAGTTGTACCTGTCACTTCACACCTTTCCCCTCTCCTCTCCACTCCACACCTCTCCTACATTCACACCTCCCCTCTCTCCATACACCATTCACATCTCTCCCCTCAGATAATCTCCCACTCACCAAATACAGCAACAATTGACGTAGAAGCAAAATGAAGTACTTTTGTGTCGACTTTTGCAGCTTGTGCAGAGAGAGTCACCCACTGGGCATTTAGCGTGGATACCACAGCTTCAAACTGGAGTCTACGGAAGAATTCAAGACAGCCATTGGTGTCCCACGCCTCTCTCTCAATGTCCACTTGAATCACAGATGACGAAGAGATATCAGGTGACTCCACCCGTGTCCTAGCACCACGCAACTAGAGAGGAGTGGGGAGGAGAGGAGGGAGGAGAAAGTGTAGTAACTATGTCCCATGACCACTAGGGGGAGGGGCACTTACAGTGGCCAGCAGGCACCTTGCAATCGATGGATTCTTGCTGAGAGAAGCAAGGGCTTTTAGGCACGGTGGAGGTAGGCCTGGGGAGGAGGGGGATAGGGTACACACATGAGTACTACATGGTGATTACCTAGCAACGCTTCCAAGTGTTTCTGACACTTCCTAAGCAGGCCAGAATCGTCGTGCTCAGGGAAGACTATTGTGGCAGGGACCTCCTTCTTTAGCTGACTGATGAAGTGGAACCCTGTGCACGACAGAAGCTCCTCCCACCCATGGACAGTGCCAATCTTAGACTCTATACTTTGTCGTGGTGTGTATTTGGGTTCAACTGCTCCATTCTGCAGCTGGGTTAGGTGCTTCAGAGCTGATACAACCTACAGTGTGTGTGCATGTGGTGTACGTGTGCATGTGATTGTGTGCATGTGGTGTATGTGTGCATGTGATTGTGTGCATGTGGTGTATGTGTGCATGTGTGCATGTGGTGTGCATGTGGTGTATGTGTGCATGTGGTGTGCATGTGGCATATGTGATTGTGTGGCAGTGGTACACAAGTATTGTTGTGGTGTGTATGTGTAAACAGGATTGTGGATTGTGGATATGTGCACACAATGGTACTTGTATGTGGGAAAGTGTACATGTATTGTAGGATATAGGATTTGATGCCCTCCACTATCCCTCCCTCCCTCCCTCACCATGGCTTGCAGTGTCTTCAGTGCAGCTATGAGGTAGTCCAGGGGGGACTGCAGTATACATCGCACACTCTTGGCCAGGTCCTTACCACGATCCATCAGAACCACATCACGACCAATCAGGAAATACCCTGCCCAATTGGAGGGATGGCTGTACTTGGCATTTCCATGCACCACCTACAACATGATGTCACATGTCACATGAATTCACAAATGTGATCATGTGATCACTCCAGTTATGCACATTTCAAATCATGAGACATGCACACATCTGACACTTCTCCACTACAATCATATTTAAATGCAATCTCAGATTAGTCAGTTGTATCTAAATATGTGCCCATCTAAAATTTGGAACTACCTCCATGGATCAAACTTACACTCTCAATGACCCCCAATAACTGCTATCCCTACATTTAAAGATGTTGGGGTACTATTATTTCACATCTCATCTTCACCATATAATACCTGAGGCATACAAGTCTTTAGGCATGCTGCAAAGAGCTATCCCCTCCACCAGTAATATAATCCTTTAAAGAAAACCTTGTACCTGACACTACCTAGAAATCACTGGCTTACAAATATGGCGTCCTTTCCTCTAAAACCTTAGAGCAGAGCTAGCAGATAATGTATAAAGTGTAACATTTTTAAGCCCCTCCTCCCTGGGAACATGACATCATAGCTTTAGTTGCAGCCATACAAGCAGCACAGTATAACACAATACCTGCAATGTATAGTGCACCCCATAATGTCCAACCTTCCAAATAATGCCCACTCACGTGCATGGCATAGCTCAAGGCTCTGCTGGTCTTGCTCCCAATCACCAGACTGCTGTAAAGTGCGTTCATCATCAGCCTTGATGCCTGGAATGTGGCAGGCCAGATTGGAACCAGGACACACTCCACCCCGCTGGCAAGCAGTGCCTGCACCATGCACATGACACTCTTGGATGTAAGGCGTGTGACCTCCCTCCTGTGGCATCCGCTTAGCACCACCAGTTTGGCTGGCACCTTCATAGTGAGGATCTCACCAACAGATAGAAGGTACTCACCAGGATCAGGCATGGAGTTGATAGCTCCATCCGCCTCCCCTCTCCTACCTGCTGAGGATCCCTCCCCCACACCCCTCTCATCATCCCCACGCCCACCAGGGGTCTCCTTGCTTGGGGCAAGAACAATGTTTGATGTGCTCCATGAAATGTTTGTGGCAAAATGGATACTGTGAGCTTCAGCCATCTTTAGGACTACCTTCTCCTTAGAGGCAGCTCTGCCGGTGAGGGGCTTGACCCCAAGGAGCTCAGATATCAGGTGGACTTCCTTCTCTGCCCCCGTCAATGGCTGCCACTCACACTCTGCCGCACTCACAGGCACTGCTGGATTGCCTACTACTAGATGTGAGGAAAGAGAAGGGAGGGCTCTAGATGGAACAGTGGGGGATACGGCAGGGGAAATGGATCCAGTGAATCGGTCCAGCATTTCTGATCCTGGGAGGCTTGATAGGGCTGTGAAAGATCGGCTATTGGGACTCATTGTATGCTTGGGTGATCTGGGGACAAGAGACTGGAGGGAAGGAGCAAATTGAAGATGAAAACGCTCGTAGAGGTGTTCCGTCATCCCCTCTCCTTTCAACAGTCCGAAGGGAACAAGATAAAGGTCTTTATCAGGGACAACTATCAGTTGCCCAGCTACATTTCCCGGAGCCTTGGGCTGGGGAAGAGCACATTCCAATGGTCGTATGAGAAGGTCGTACAGATCATGCACAGGCTGAAGGTTCAGAGGCTTTGGGCTCTTGTGGTTCATCCCAACACTCTCAGCTCGACCATACGATGAATTTAAGCTTGTTACCTCGGGATCTTCTCCTGAATCCAAGTCATCTGATATTGCTGAGTTGAGACTCTTCATAGACTGCCTGCGATGCTCCACCCCCAAAGCCTCCCTGAGGGAAGCGACAGTGTCAGCAAGGGGCTGTGTGTAACTGGAGCTGTTCTCACTGAACACAGAGGAGACATCGGAGATTGGATTTCCAAACTCTGACATGTCCAGCCGCTGAAACTGTACAATGCCGCTGTGGGGGTGGATAAGCCACACAAAAACGTGGTTAAGTGCGATAGCAAAGTAGAGGACTGGGCACTGGATGGCGTTAATGGCATCTTGTATCCAGCTGCTCTGAGGAACATACTGCTTCATCAGACCACAGTCCTTCATGCTCTGTCGCCCCACCCCCCTTTCAACTAGGGCATCCGTGATGGCTCTGTTCCGTTCCAGTTCAGCAATCTCTAAGGCTTCCTCCACTTTCTTTAAGCGCACGAGGGTATTGACCAAGGTCTGGAACAGAAGGGCGTGGAGCTCCAAGGTGTGCTTGGTACCGTGGTCATAGCTACCCACATTCTGCCTCATGTGCTCAAACAGGGGCAGAGCCTTCTGCAGGGAAGAGAGGGCGTGTTCATAGTGGTCCAGGTAGTAGTGTGCTTGCCCCAGAAAGAACCTTATCTTTGCCTCTATCTCTATCTCGGCCTGGGTCTGCTGGTCTGTGTTGGAGACATTCTGCTCTCCCACCAAGGTGAGTGCCTGCTTCAGAATGTTGAGGGCGGCGTGGTAGTCCTCTAGCTTAATGTAGATCTTGCCCAGTCCCGTGTAGGCCAGTGCCTTGGTGAAGCTATCCTCTATCGCCTCAGCTGTTTTCAGCTGCTTCTCCCTGCACCCCACAGCATTCCTGTACTCCCCTATGCACTCGTACGTGTCCGCTATGTTCCCATAGGCACGTGCCTCCCCCTCCAATAACCCTTTGCTGCTACAGATCTGGAGGTCCAGTCTGTGGTAGTCAAGGGCTTCTCTATTGTTGCCAAGGCGAGCATGCACCTCCCCCATCCCACAGGCAGCCAAGGCCTCACTGAACACATCCTCAAGTGACCTAGCCAACTGCAGCTGTCGTGTGTACGCTTCCAGTGCGCTGGGGTAGTCCCCTAGCAGCATGTGGATACCCCCTATGTCCGCATAGCACTCAGCCTCTGTGTACTCGTCTCCCTGGGAGATAGCCATCTTTAGCTGCTGTTCGAAGAATGCCTTGGCCATGGTCAGGTTGCCAAGGCCACGGTGGGCGCGGCCCAAACTGCTGAGGGCCCTTATCTCCATGACAACATTCTGGACCTTCTGGGCCAGGAGGAGGTGTTGCTCGTGGTTGTGAGCAGACTGCAGGTAGTCCCCTACTGCCTCATAGGAGTCACCAAGGTTGGCATATGCACTGGCCTGCTCCAAAAGGCTCTCCTTAAGCTGCAGAGCTGTCTGCAGCTGGAACTTGTGGTTGGTGAGTGCTTTGTGGAAGTTCTTCATGTTGCGCAGGACTATGCCAAGACACCCGTACGCTTTAGTGATGAGGGTTGGGTTGTTGAGCTGTTTGGCTATGGCCAGAGAGCGCTCATAGCAGTCAACAGCCTGCTGGTGCATGCCCAGAGAGTTCTGGGCTGCCCCCATGTTGGCATAGGCGTTGGATTCCCCCGTGAGGTCCCCAGCCACCTTCCTGACTTGCAGGTCCCTCTGGTGGTAGCTAAGGGCGTGCTCGTAGTCCCCTCGGGCCAGGTAGGCGTTACCAAGGCCACAGTAGGCCAGACCTTCAAAGGATTGGTGCTGCTCCTTCTTAGCCTCCTTCAGGAGGTTTTGATAAAACTCAATGGCTCTTTCGTAGTCCCCTGAATGAAGAAGGTCCTCAGCCACCTGATTCCAAAATGAGCACTTCCCTGATGTGTTCTGTATCTCCTCCGCTATGTTCAGCAGCTTCTTCTGGTACACATCTGCCTGCTCCCTGTCCCCTACTTCATTGTTGGCACGTATCAGCTTCTCACAAGCCTTCGTCATACCCTCCCTGTCTTGTGTCTCCTTGGCAACCAGGAAGTCGTGCTGATAGAACTGTATGGCCTGCTGATAGTTCCCCAAGGCTTCGTGGCACACCCCAAGGCTGTGGCACACCTTGCTCTCAATGGCCTGCTCCTTGAGGTCCTGTGCTAGCCTCAGGGCCTTCTCGAGATATGGTACTGCCTCTTCATAGCCTTTGGATGTTGTGTAGTACACACCCAGATTGCTCAGTGCCTGACACTCAATGTCTTTCTGCTGGACTTTTTGGGCCAATTCCAAGCTCTTCCGCAAGTGCTGTATGGCCAAATCCATGTTCTCAAGGGCGTGGTAGGCCATCCCAAGATGGCCCAGGGTGGAAGACTCACTGGCCACACTGCCAATCTCACGAGAGATGGCCAGTTCCTTCTGGTAGAAACTGACAGCCTCCCTGAAGTTGCCAAGGGATACATAGCAGCTGCCCAGGTTGGCATAGGCCATGCCCTCTGAAGCCCTGTTCTTCACCTTCAGTGCCAGCTCTAGACTTTCATTGTACTGCTGCATGGCTGCCGACAGCTTGCCTGAGGACTTGTGGATGTGGCCCAGTTGTGTCAGGGAGTCCATCTGCCCCAGTTCATCACCAATGTCCCTGCACAGCTTGAGCTGCTGCTCGTGGCAGCTCTGGGCATGGAAGAGGTTCCCCATGGACCTGTTGGCCTGCCCCATGCCTGCATAAGCTCGGGACTTGAGCTTCATGTCATTCGTCTGCACAGCAACAGACAGTAACTGCTGGTAGAACATGATAGACTGCTCAAAATTGTTCTTGATGAAGGAGGCGTGGCCAAGAAGGGCGTAGGCCTCAGCCTCCTCCCCCCTATCCTTGGTCTCCTTGGCGAAGGTAAGATGGTGGTGATGGATGGTCATGGCTTTCTCCACCTCGCCACTGGATATGTAAGCGTTGCCTAGGTTACAGTAGGCCTGGAATATAAGTGCATCGTTGCCCAGGTCCCTGGAGAAGCGAAGGGATTCCTTATAGGCCTTCAGCGCTTGTGTGTGGTCCCCAGACTTTACAAATGCATTGCCGAGATGTGTCAGGGCATTGATTATTTCCAGTGGGTCCTGTGTGGCATATGCAAGGCTGCACTGTGCAGAGTGTCGCTGGATGGCCTCCTTGAAGCGCCCCATGGTAAACAGGGCCACACCAAGGTTGTCTAAGGCCCTGCACTGCCCCACACTGTCCTGCAAGGTCTCATTGATCCTCAAGTCACTCTCCATGTACTCCAAAGCTTTCTCCTGGTTGCCTAGCGCCCAGTGTACCCGCCCAAGGGCCTGCATCAGGGAAGCCTCCAGCTTCAAGCTGTCTGTCCCAATGCTCCTTGCTGCCTCTAGCACTTTCATGGCTGCCTGCAGGCGGTTGGCTGACTGGAGCTCCTGCCCCACCACAGAGGCTATGATGAAAGGGTTCTTATCCAACTTGAATCCTTCAAACCTCTCCAGCTTAGGCTGGAAGTTTGCTGTGTGGTGAGGAGGCATGGGGAGGAGGCAACACGTGGTAAGGAGGCATGGGGAGGAGGCAACACATGGTGAGGAGGCAACACATGGTGAGGAGGCAACACATGGGGAGGAGGCAACACGTGGTGAGGAGGCATGGGGAGGAGGCAACACATCCATGGGGAGGAGGCATGGGGAGGAGGCATGGGGAGGAGGCAACACATGGGGAGGAGGCAACACATGGGGAGGAGGCAACACGTGGCAACACACAAAGATGACTCAGATATCACCCCACACCACCATACCATCACACCATCATACCATCACACCACCACAATCCTTCCAATATATACATGTAGCCCATGACTAACCACAGAACAGGATTGTGACTTCATTGCACCATACATATGATAGTGTTCAGGCTTATGGCTGACATTGCATCAAGTGTTGTGTACATACCATGTGTGCCCATGTACTGATGTGCCCATGTACTGATGTGCCCATGTACTGATGTGCCCATGTACTGATGTGCCCATGTACTGATGTGCCCATGTACTGATGTGCCCATGTACTGATGTGCCCATGTACTGATGTGCCCATGTACTGATGGGCCCATGTACTAATGTACCCATGTACTGATGTACTGATGTACCCATGTACTGATGTGCCCATGTACTGATGTACCCATGTACTGATGTACCCATGTGCTGATGTACCCATGTACTGATGTGCCCATGTACTGATGTACCCATGTACTGATGTACCCATGTACTGATGTGCCCATGTACTGATGTGCCCATGTACTGATGTGCCCATGTACTGATGTGCCCATGTACTGATGTGCCCATGTACTGATGTACCCATGTACTGATGTACCCATGTACTGATGTACCCATGTGCTGATGTGCCCATGTACTGATGTACCCATGTACTGATGTGCCCATGTACTGATGTACCCATGTACTAATGTACTCATGTACTGATGTGCCCATGTACTGATATGCCCATGTACTAATGTACCCATGTACTGATGTACCCATGTACTGATGTACCCATGTACTGATGTGCCCATGTACTGATGTACCCATGTACTGATGTGCCCATGTACTGATGTACCTATGTGCACCACTGCCTTCAATGACTTGCTACCTCCCAGTCATGTGACCCTTACCTCTGAATGGGGACTTCAGCATTGTTTCAGTAAGTCCATTTAGCATGGGGGCCTGCTTGGGATCTGCGGCCAGTCCCTCTGCAAATGCCACAATGGCCTCCTCAAACTGCCCCAGTCCAAGCAGAGCTACCCCCATACGATAGTAGGCCTGAAATGGAGTATTTTAAAAACAACATCTCTCCAATCTTCAGTAAGATGGCACACCCAAAGGTGACTTCTTCCATACTTACATGTGAACACACAGTGCTCATATACATATAAACTTGCATGCTAAATGCACACATGCACACACACATGCACACACACACACAGACTTCACTGTATAATGTCCCTTCCCTCACTAAGAACCTTTTGGGGGTGAGGCCTATACCTTGGGCCAGTCTGGCTTGAGCTCTTGACACCTCCTGGCGTCCTCCAATGCTTCAGTGAAGTGACCCATCTTGGCATACGCATAGGAGCGATTGCTGAACAGCACATGGTCATTTCGATTAAGAGTAATGGCTTCAGTGAACCGTTCAATGGCCTGCTGAAAGTCTCCCTCACTTTGTCCTGGGCGTATTGCTGGGCCCTCATCCATGTCTAGAGAAAGAAACACATTCCACTCATTAAGCTCTCTCCACCACTTCAAGTGGCCATGGATTGGAGAGGTGGATATCCCGTATTGGTTAGGAAGTAGCCAGGTGTCTCAACATACCACCGCCACCCCACAGATAACGACCCGCGGGTTGGTGCAAAAGCACAACCGAGTACACAAAAAAAAAAATTGCCCGGGCGATTCATAGAAGATAACAGGCGTGAATACAATCACACTTCTCGACAAGACTCGTACTTTAAAACTACCTGTACACTGTTCTCATCGTGTATGAATATCACATAGCTAAACACCGGCCGTAAGGGTGACTTGGCACACACTCTATACAAATGAGGGTCGGTGTTCACGAACACACCTATTTAACATAAGCTTCTCATGACGAAGCAAACTGTTATGCGATACATAAAATGTACCATACCTTAAGGTTTCTCTATCTTCACCGAACACTGGACGAAATATGGTAACCCCAACAATACACAATTTCCATCGCGCGCTGAACGGATATTTCCTCCCACTGCTAACTCGTTTTGTCAACGAGTTAAACCCTCTTAATTATTATTACATCCAGCTTTTTTAAAATGTACAAGGGAATTAACATGTGCAAGAAAGAAAACGTTCAAAATTAAGCATATCACGCAAATGCGTCTTCCTGGTCAGTGGTTGTAACAGGCTCGAGATCCTCGATAGTACTGAAGTTCATGAAATGGGCGGGGCGATGCATCTCGTGGTAGAACTCCTTGGGGTTGGCCAGCATCAGCTCATAATGCATGCTCGGAGAATGCCGCACCCCTACAAAAAAATGAAAACACCATAACATCACGTGGCCTGCAGCAGAACTAACCCATGAAGTTGTAGTTCCAAGACCCTTGAGCAGGTACCATGAAGAACCCCAGGAACCTGTCAGATAACAGCATCTGTACCTTCTCATAGTGAGAAGGCATGTATCCTTGCGGATTATTGCCCGTGTCTTTATTGTTGCGACCCCACTCATAGCCAGACGGAGTCAGCTTGTATGCCATCAGTGAACATGACCCGGGTGTGAAGCTATCAAATTGAGAACCAATATAAGTCCACAGGTCATGCACTCTCATCCCCAGACCAATATAAGTCCACAGGTCATGCACTCTCATCCCCAGACCAATATAAGTCCACAGGTCATGCACTCTCATCCCCAGACTTGCCTGCAAGTGATAATGATGGTCCTCTCTCCATCCCAGGATGGATTCTCCATCATGACCTTTGCATGGGTGGTGACGTCTTGTGGAGACAGTTGAGGCAGCTCGTTGGGCTGTGTGTGTACCCAGCCCAGCGGCTCCATGTCCTTCAAGTACTCATGAGAAGGTAGTTGACTAGGAAGGTGAATGGTCTGAGAGCAGGGAGGAGGCAGTGGAATGGGGAGGAGGGAGCAAGCATTAACGCAAGTAGAAGCTTTACATACATCAACAAGCTGATAAATGCACCAAACAGTTAACCTTCTCACGTTCTCACCTGGTGCGTTCCCCACTGGGGTACCATGACAATACAATGGATCTCCTTCACCTGTGGGTTGTCAGGGGGACTGGTGCCATACATGTAACCAGCAATCTGCGTCCTCAAATCTGATATGATTATGAACTTCTTCAACACATTTTTGGGCAGGATGTAGGTGAAGCCAGTCTCCTTGATGTCATCAGAGGACACGTAGATGTGGTTGGTCCTGAGGTGGAGGTTGGTTGCAGAAATGGCTCTCACGCGCCACTCAGTCTTCGACGAGAAGGTCTGGCGCTCGTAGTTGCTCGTTGTCGTGACAATGATCTCGTCTCCGTGCTTGTTGACCGTACGCGTGGTGGTGGCGGTGATCTGAGACTGCTCCTTGGTCTGCTTCTCTATCTCAGCAATCTGCTGCCTCTGCTGTGAAGGAGCACTTATCTCCATACCAAGGATAATGTCTCTTATCTCAGACTGTGTTAAGGAGGCTACATTGACACTGGGAAAAAAACCAGACAAAAAAATTACAGGGTGCTATCACCAGGTCACTGGTGGGTACTATCATGGGTGCTATCACCAGGTGGGGGATCAATTTACTTGTTCTTTTTGCCATAGTCAGCCAGGATGAGATCTTTGAGTACCACCTCAACTCTGACCCACTCTTCATCTGAGAGTGATGGCCAGATGTGGTGAGGCTCCGTGATGGTGGTCTTGTCAGGTTTGAGTATCACCTAAAGGCAGTGGGGGTGGGGGGTGGGGGAACCATGACGGCAAAAAGTGGGCTGAAATGATCCACCCACCTTGGTCCTCTCAGTGTTGACATGCAGTGCCCTCAGGATGAGAATGAGACGAGAGAATGCCTAAACAGGAAGTACACATGGTACGGGTAATAGCATGGTACTGGGTATGGGTAGCACACTACCACCAAGCAAACTCACAGTGTATGAAGAAATGCTCTTCAACCAGTCATCATACAGATTGAACAGTACCATCTGAGGCTCAGTAGCCTTCAAGATCAGATCTCCCAACTTCTCAACCTAATGAGGCGGAGCGGAAGAATTCTTGTTAGAAATGCTCTTGTTTACTTATCATCCACTCGAGGAGAAGAGCTCTCACCTTGAGACAGGCTTGGAAGGGCAGCTGAAGCTCACTGCCTTTGATGACAATGTTTGGGAAGTCAAGCAAGTGCACCTCCAGGGGATCAAGCATGCCCTTGCGGGTGACTATGATCTGCTTAGGCTGCTCCTCCACCGGTAGCGAGCGAATCAAGGCAGCTACCTCTTCTGCTGTCTTCCATTTGGCGAGCTTTTAAAATGGGGGAAACGTGGATGCATATGTACAGTCAGCCAGCAACCTATGCCTTCACTGACCTGCCCGAGACGTTTCTGTCCAGCCCAAACAGATGTGTGGATGATCTTCAGGAAGAGTTGTCCAGTACGCGGGTTGAAAATAAAGATAGCTCCATTGATGGGCTTTGTGGTAAGGTTACCCTCAAACGTCTGCAAAAAAATCCCAAAATGTTCACAAAAGGCACTACACAGGAGACATGGGCTATCCCCCAACATGGGCTATCTCTCCAACATGGGCTATCCCCCAACATGGGCTATCCCCCAACATGGGCCTCATCTGCCCAACATGGGCCATCTCCCCAGGTGACCCTCACCTTGTGAATGGTGACTCTGTACACATTGGTATCATCGACAAACCAGATGATCTGGTTTGAGAACAGCTCTCCATAGTTCTGCGATGAGAGGTAAGGCTCCGTAGGCTCACTGGAGTACAGCTGCAAGGCCTTTCTGATGCGCTCTCTCAGCACGTAGAGTGCTGGGTTTGCCTTCATGACCTTGGCCATGGCCTGCTGGATCAATGGCTTCATCCCAGGGATCCAGTTCCCACAAGCACTGGGGGAGGAGGGCATGATGAACAGTGATGTGTGGAGCCTTTCTAAGCCGTGACTAACACAAGACACTCACCTGTACAAGTTGTAGGCGAGGTCTAAAGCAACCATCAAGCCCGTAGGGGAGGGATATATGCTCATGTTGTCAGTGGTGTAATCAAGAAACTTTGCACGCGCATAGCGTTCAATGTCGTGGGAGTCGTAGTCCCCCCACCTCAGCTGAACGTCCACCCAGTACTTCTGTGAGGTGGTGGCATCCATCACATCCCTGCAACAGGATGACCACACACCTTAAAAGGAAAAGGTGGCCAAGTGGGTGGAGCTTACTTTGTGTCTGCCAGAAGCGAAGGTTTGGACACATTCCACTTGTACGATGCAAACAGCAAGATGTCTGCACACGAACTGTTCATCTTGTAGGACTTGCGAGGGTGTATTGTCTCTTTCTGTACGGTGTTGATCTCCAGGGCATCCAACTCTTGGTCAAACACCTGAATGGGTACGGGTGGGTGGTACGGGCTCATATAACATTACATCATTTAACCCTCAACAGCCTACCTGACACAAGTCCATCACAACGCTCTCGTGGATCTTCTGCCACAAGTGAGCCCTGAATATCTGGATGAGTGAGATCTTCAGCGTGGGGATCTTGCCGT